>MKEJ01003110.1:0-11011 GCA_001753735.1 Embelia ribes
TTTTTAAAGAAAATAAAGTAAAAAGGAAAATAGCGCTACGTCGCCAAACTTTCCAACTCATTCTACAACATAATAAATCTCAGAATGCGCAATTTAAATATATGTATAGTCTGCATACAGTTTTATATCAACGCAAAAGTAAATGCCATAGTTTATAGTATAATAATAAGTTGTTTGCTTGATCAATACCATAATAGTATATATATTACAACTTGTTCTTGCCTAATACAAAACTAGCGACTTAAGACAACGACAAGAAGTAATACAAATCAAATCTACAATTTCTGCTACACTATAACTTGAAATAATACATCATGAAATATAATGCAATAATACAAGCTGGCTACACATTGATAGCTCCAAAATTATATATACATGATCATCTAAGAAACCTCAATGAGGTCCGTCACCTGCCTCCACACCTACAACACAATTATGATTCAAAATAGGAAAGAAAAATATACTAGTTGGCCTATTAAATAATATAATACTCGTGATGCTATGTGGTGCCAATATGTGTAAAAGACAATATATAAGAGTGTATGCAATGCAATGTAAACTCACACTGCCTGACACCAACACCAACCCAACACGATATATAAAAGTTGGGAACTAGTATCTCAACATGTCTATAATCTACCCTCTTCGCGGGATGTAATTATGGTAAAAAAAAATATTTCTGATCAGGCTTTTCAACTTTTACGGTAAAGCGCAAAGTCTTCTCTTTACTTTCAACGCTAAAAGAGGACACTTTTCCAAAAATAAATAGAAAATGACTCAATTCCCCATTGAATGCAACTCGACAATTTTTTCTTAAACAACACATTAAATTTTCAATTTTAATTCAACATAACATTTAAAACAACAGCCTTTGAGCTCCGTCGCTCCAATACATTTTTTCCACAAAATCATTTTCAACATGTTCAATGCTTTCAATGCTTTCCATTTGAAATTCTCATTTCAATTTCTCAACACCTTTGAATTCACTTTCCAATTCTCATCCAAATCAATTTCCATCAAATTCTTATTTTATCAAACAATACTTTCATATGTTATGAAAATGTAATGCCGGCATATGAATGAATGATACATAATTCAATGAATTTCATTATCAACACCTATACATGCTTCATTCAATACAATTAATTTCTATAACAATAAATTAACATCTACAACTCAAAATTTAAAACATGAAAATCTGCATATAAATTATACGTAAAGGTACGCATATAAATTCACGCATATATTACTATTTCGTAATCTACTCATACCTATAGATGCGCTAGAATTCACCCGAAAACTATACGTCAAAAAGTCCCAAATTCTTCATCATTCGCCCCTTTGTTTGATCTAGCTATGGAAGTCGAATCAAAGCAAATTTAGAGGAGAAAATACTCTACTCAATACAAGGATAAAGAATAACAAATTTAATTTCGCGTACGAACTTGGTATGGAAATTGAGGAATCGTAAACAAACAAGACAAATATTGTGACATATCTCAAAACGTTCCCTATGCTTCAAATATGAAGAATCCACACTTAGAATTTGAATCCTCTCTCGGGAAAGAGATGAAATCAAGTTTTGAACTCCAAAAATTTATTTCCCCCTTTTCTATCTCTCTCCCAATCATATTTTCCAAAAACAAATATAGCCCAAAAAGTGATTTTTCACGCCACTTTAGTCAGTCAACACTCAATTAGATAGATCCAATCGTTTTTGGATCGATCGGTTCCAACTTTTGAATCTATTCAAGAACTAGTTGGATAGATCGGATCTACGGGAATTGGACTCTCACCCGAGCTCACATTTTTGGTTGTTAACTTCCAAAAACACTCGTAATCATACATAGCCACTAATAAAAGTATTTTGCAAGTTTTGGAATGCCGTTTGAGTGCCTAAAACTCAAGTTACGAGACGTTACGTAACTACCAACAAATTCCGACATAACACTGCATCCAATCGACTTCGCACCACGAAACCAAGCTCTCACGCCCCTCACAACACATCACGATACCCTTCTATGTCTCTACAACACATTACATGTTATAATAGTACTACAATGCACATTCTGATACCCGTAAAATGCAACGTATTGTAAAATCCTAGGTTGACACAACAATTCCAACATCTCAACACTTATGTCACACTTTTATATTAATACAACATGTTAATACTCAATAAATAATAATATTATATGTTTTAAAAAAAAAATTCGGAATTTCCGGGATGTTAGACTAGATTTGTTTCAGAAAGGCATTATATGGCCTAAAACTATGGTCATTTTCATGATTTGGGAGATTCAGTTACATAATTATGACGTTTTACTTGTAACAATGCGAGATCTATTGGTCTATCTTCTATCAGCACTCCTTGTCTGGCAAGACTGTATTATTTATGTATGCGAATGATACTCATGGCTGGTGATAATATGGAACATTGAAAGTAGAAACTATTTTTATGACGTCAAGAGTGCATTATGGATCTAACATCACAGACATTAATGCTGCGAACAAACTCATTTACTCTCCCATGTGACCAAACACTGTTTTAATACTAGATCCAGAGGAGTCGCTGGGTGACACAAAAAAAATATCAGAGATTAGTTGGAAGGTTGAATTGTCCAACGTGATATTTTGCTTGTCACTATTATTGGGGTCTAGTTTATATATTCTCAATAGACAAAGTTATTTGTATGCAGTCACTCGATGTTAAAATTGATTGTCATTTTGTTTTGCAAGAATATATGATCAGAAAGAATATGTGAAGCCACAATATCAATATACAAACATATTGACCAAGTCACTAAAAGATTTCAAGTTAATTATACTTGTAACAAGTTAGAAACATATGATATTCTTTCTCCAATAAGAGGGGAGTATAAGAAATTATGTATTATACCAAAATATATGTAAGATACAAACAGTATTCACTACAAGAAACATTTGGATTAGCAACAAAATAATCTGTTACAGAATCCGTTGCAAAAGTGTCTCCAACGGCTTTTGCAATGGAAAACAAGCCGTGGTTATTTAGCCCGTAGCTAATTTTTACCAACGGCATTTGCGACGGATAAATATTTTCCATTGCTAAATTTCCAGTGCAAAATCCGTTGCTAAATTGCCATTGTTAATTTCGTTGCTAAATCCATTGCTAAATATTTGTTGCAAAATCCGTTGCTAAATTTCCATTGCAAAATTTGTTGCTAAATTTCCATTGCTAAATTCATTGCTATATTTTCCATTGCTAAATGTCTGTTGCAAAATCCATTGCTAAATTTATGTTGCTAATTTCGTTGCTAAATCCATTGCTAAATCCGTTGTTAAATATCCGTTATTAAATCCATTGCTAAATTTCCGTTGCAAATGCCATTACTATATTTCCATTTCTGAATCCATTGCAAATATAATATTACATAAAAAAAAATATAATAATAAAAAATTTAAAAATAATATAATACAAATAATAACATAATATACACAATTCGTGCATATCGTGGTCCATGCAATTGAAATCACAGTGAAGAGAGAGATGGGTCGGTCAATTGATTACCATCGCAGAATAGATTTTGAGGGTAATGAGAGTAATTTTTGGAAATTTTGCATTTATCACCAAAATTGGAGATTGAAGCTTAATTAGGAAAGTATTTGGTCAAAGATTTTCAACGGCTATAATTTTCCTGCCAAATCCTCCATGTGCCTGGAGGCTTTAATCTCCTATTTATCTCTCTATATATAAACGCCTATTTCTCTCTCTCTATATACACAAGTCATAGCTTTTTGAGGTTTTTTTTTTTTTGGATTATGAAAAGGATTAGCCTAAATGGCTTCTGCAAAATCTTTATTGCATTTGTGTTGCTTCTAGAAAATATCTGTTGAATTATATGATGCTTCTAGGGTTTTATCTTGTTAAAGAAGTTGGATTTTTTGTATAACGAAGCAATTTCTAAACTCTTAGTTTTAGAATTTTTTAATGAGCTTGATGGAAATCCCCAGCCCGCCCTTTGGTAGTTTTAGAATTTAGGAATTTAATTGGCCATAAAACCAAGAAAAATAGCATCCTATTAGAACAAAACAATCATAAAATCAAGAAACATAGGTATCACACGAACCCAAAAAAAAAAAAAAAAAGAGGAAATTAGCAAAAAGTGTGAGGAAAATTTCTATTATCACTGCACCTTAAACACAAAATTATTTCCACCAGTGGCAAAAAAAATATCAATTAATTACACCTCAAAAAATGTCACCTAGTAGCTTCAGCCGAAACAAATCTATTTCTTCTAATTCATCTTCTTGCTTCCCCCCTTAATTTTTGACATATAATAAATTCGAAAAAATTGAGCTATAATATTTGACATACAACTAATAAGAAAGAAAAAGCTTCAATCTTCAAACATCCCAACTTAGAAGCAGTAAATCCCAGTTTCGGAATCGAATTCACAGACAGATGTGCCCATTACCCAGGAATTCATTGTTTCCTCCGCACCATACGCGTCGACCTTATTCATGAACTCAACCAACTCGATCCTCTGTTTCACGTCTATCAATTTCCGATCCACCGCGCTCAACAAATTCTTGAGAGCCTCTCCCGACAAACCATCGACATCACATGGCCCCAACAAGTTCTCTTCCGCACTGATCCCAACTCCTCCCTTGTTCCTCCCGTTTCTCTTGTAATCCTCGTACTTGTCTACAACAGATCTCACCTCGTGCACCTCCTCGGGCCAGCTCCCGACATCGCCTTCAGGGCCGATGAAGACGACACAAGCCTGGACCCCACACAGAGTGGCTAACTCCCGAGCCTTCTTCTTCATCCCATCTCGTCTCTTCTTGTACGAGGTTCGAACCTTGCTACTAACACTTCTCTTCGTTTCCGAATTTTTCGCCACCATTATTGCTTTCCAGAATTAATAATGATCTCTGATTATTGTAATCTAAAACTGGAAGAGAATTAGGAATTGGGAAGAGTTATATATATCTATATATAGAGAGAGAGAGAATAAAGGGATAAAGGATTTTACAAAAAATCTTACAAATTTTTTAGACCGTTGGATCTGCAGCGATCAACGGCTAGGATGTATTAAACTTTTACCTTCCTCATTTCATTGTTTATTATTACAAATTGATTTGCAATCATAACCATTCTTGTAATAAATACTTTCTCTGTTGGTGTTGTGATTTACATTTGAGAATACAAAACAAAAATTGTTTAAATAGCCAGAGAAATCATTTTAGCCTAAGTTCTAAATTGAAAGTTTTTTACAAAATTTACTTGTTTCGAAAATATTTTATCAAATTAACTCTCTAAAGCCAAGTGTTAAATGAGGTGTGAACAAAATTAATCATCATATTTACTCAATTTTCAAGATTAAATTCTATGGACAATAAATGCTAAATAATTCCAAAATGTCTCGTTGGAATTCTATTCCAACCCAGCCACATATGACGAGCTTACCAACTTTATTTTTCTATATTTTCTTTTTCTTGAAAACTTTTTGTTGATGCAAAATTTGGTATTGGGTCCAAGCAAAAGTAACAAAAAAATAATAATTATTACTATTAAGAATATATGTATTCTATAATTATTTTTCCCTTTTTCTCATGAGTTCTCTGATAATTTCAGAATAATCATGAAATCTGTAACTTTGAAACTGTTCCGCCTGTTGTTTAGTAAATCCATTCCATTTTGCCTCATAATTATCAGATATCGTTTTTTATGCCGGTCAAATTTTTATGTTGATACAATTCAAAATTGTTTTATATGAGCATAAAACTTGCGAGAAATGTATGCAAACATGTTCAAAACATTTGTGATTTTTTAAATCTCCCTCTAAAATTTTGCTTAAATTTATAATTAACATACTACTTGTATGTATATATCATAGTTTCAAAATTTTGTTTGAACAAGCTAGTCATTATTAAACAAAAAATAGTAGTAAAAATAATTCCTTATGAGAGTGTCAGAAAAATTAATTCTCACAATAAATTTATTGCTTTTTATTTAGTTTTTTTTTATTAATTAGTACCAACAAGTTTTCTACATATTTTTTTTAAAATAATTTTAAATTTTCTAATAGTTTTTAAAAATTTTCATGTTCGTTTTAATTGAATTTTCTTGACTTGTTCCAAGCAGAGGATTTTCTAGACATTTTCTACGGAAAATATCCGACGTATTAAAGTATGAATTCGACATCAATGACCAATTTATATGACCAATTTATATCGTCAAAATTATAAAAATATCGAGATTATTACCCACCATTTCCAAGTATGCAATCTACGTCAAAAGCATGGCTGATATTGATTATGTGTCTGCCACCTCACACAGTAGCTCCGCTCGGATCCTTCCACGTGTCTTATCGAGGCTCCCAGCAAAGTATTGCAACATGATTATCCAAAAAGTTATAATATCTATACGTATCAATTATTCGTATTAATTTGGATTATATGATTCATAATTAATCGTACCATAGTATTGTTGTGGGAAAAGGAGAGTAGGTAGTCATGCGGAAAATTATAGATTATACAATTCAAATTAACACAAATAGTTAATATAAATATCATTACTCTTTGTATTGTATTATTCATAATTAGTCATACCATCATATTGTTATAGACAAAAGAGAGTATGTGGTGACGTGATTAATTATGAACCAGAAAATCCAAATTGGTACAAGTAGTATGAATATCATTATGAGTAACGATATTTATAACAACTAATTATACCAACTATTTGTATCAATTAATGATGAGGTCCATAATTAGTGATGCGACTGACTATGGATTACACAATCCAAATTGATATAAGTAGTTGGAATAAATATCAATAATGATATTCATTATAACCATTTGTACTAATTATTTATATCAACTTAGATTGTGTGGTGCATAATTAGTCATATCACCATATTGTTATAGAAAATAGAGTATGTTGTGATATGATTAATTATGAACCACACAATTAAAGTCGATACAAGTAGTTATAAATATCATTACTCATATCAAAAATATTACAATCTCATTTCGGATCATAATCATAGTTGATTCGTGTAGGTCATATTTGGTTCTAGCTTATAAAGTTTAGTTAATAATTTTTTTGGCATGAGCTTGTTTTTTAATTGAACTTATTTACTATTTTAACATAAATAAATTGAAATTTTTGAATGAGATGCGACATATTTTTTTTAAAATAAAAATAAATTTATTTATTTACTTAAAAATTACAACAAAATAAATCTATATTTTCAATTGAAAAAAGTGACAAAGTTTAGTCATTAAAATCTGGTCCCTTTCGTGGTACATCCCTTATTTTAGCAGGACATGATATCCTGATTAATGAATGTAAAAAACATAATTTAATTGATATAATTTTATCACCGACTATCCGTACATATCAAATCTTTCATTTGTTTAAAACTTAAGAAACGCACTATTGTTACAATTGAAAGTGTCACCATCGTAAATACATACTTCCCATATATTGAACTCTGATAATAATATATAAAAGTTTATACACCGATGATATATTAAAATTAAATTTTATTTTCTAATCCAAAAGATTCTTTGAATTTTGTATTGAGATTAGGAATTAGCTATTAGCAATGGCACAACTAATGTGTGTGCAATTACGTAATAAAAAGACCCTTTGAAAAAAGAAGTGAACAAATTTACATGAACCATTTAAGATGCACAATAGAAAATCAAAACCATTTAAGATGCACAATTTTTGAAATGGCCATTTTAAAGGCTCTTTATATGTATATATATAATTATTGTAATTTAAATATGAGAGAAGAAAGAGAGAGAGAGAGAAATAAAATCATTGATGCAGCTTGAGAGAGAGAATTTATATATGAAGATTCTTTACCGTCAATGAAATGGACTACGCTGATGCAAGAGCACAATATTTTGGACCAAATTAGATCTTTTATTGAAATTACTGGGTCATTTCCGCAATTAACTATTGTTATACTTTTGTCTCAGTCACACTCGGAGAGACCGAGAGAGAGAGAAAGAAAAGACAGAAAGAGAGAAAATACAGAGATAAGCAGCAATACAGCTGCGAGAGAGAGAGAGAGAGAGATTCTTCAAATAACGACTTGGCGGTGGCCGGAGTCTTCTTACTCCGCCGCACCCCTCCGTTGACCGGTGACATTCGCCTCCGCCTCCTGTTTTTAAGAATTTATATATCTCTCTCTATATATACATAACTACCTGTCTCAGTTCACCGTTACTAGACTCTACACTAACTGATATATGCATACATTCCCTATATATCTCAATATTTGGTAAATTGTTTTAGAAGTTGTTCGAATTAAGTTATTTACATCCCTATTGGAAGTTTTTTGTGTCCTTATTTGTTGATTTTATTGTTTTGCCAAACAATGTCTTTCTCATCTGGTTATGGATCTAATATATTAACTATGGACAAGTTTTAATCTGAGGTTGTAAATAGGCCTTAAACATAAAACCCTGAAAAAAATTCAATTAGTTTTCTATTTTGGAGATGGTAAAAGTGGTTTTTGCTTTCATTTTGTTGCACCTTGTTTTCGCTTCCGTGACTTCATTAAATCCTCCATTAAACGATGACATTTTAGGGTTAATTGTATTCAAAGCCGACGTTATAGATCCCAATGGGAGGTTAGTATCTTGGACTGAAGATGATACCAGCCCTTGTAACTGGGTAGGGGTAAATTGTAACCCTAGATCCAACCGAGTGTCCGAGGTGGTCCTTGACGGTTTTGCCCTTTCGGGGAAGATCGGACGTGGGCTACTCCAACTTCAGTTTCTCAGTAAATTATCGTTGGCAAAGAACAACCTTACCGGGACCGTGATCCCCAGTATTACCCAACTAGAGAACCTGCGTGTTCTCGATCTTAGTGAAAATGGCCTTTCCGGATCAATCCCGGGTGAATTTTTCCAGCAATGTGGGTTACTCAGGTCGATTTCATTGGCTAGAAATAAGTTTACAGGCAATATTCCGGACAGCTTGAGCTCATGCTCGACCCTTATTTCCGTTAACTTCTCAGGAAATCAGCTCTCAGGTTTGTTACCTTCAGGAATCTGGTCTCTTCGGGGCCTCAGATCTATCGATTTGTCTGACAATGTGCTGGAGGGTGAGATCCCAAAAGGTATGGAAAAATCAATGAACTTAAGAGCCATCAATTTCCAGAGGAACCAGCTTACGGGTAATATACCGGATGGGATTGGTAGTTGTTTGCTTCTAAGGTCACTCAATTTCGGTGAGAATTCTCTCTCGGGGAACCTCCCAAGCACAATGCGGTTCCTGACACTCTGTAATAATCTGAATTTACGCAAAAATGCGTTTGTAGGTGAGGTTCCTGAGTGGATTGGAGATATGAGAAGTTTGGAAACACTTGATCTTTCCGGTAACAGCTTCTCTGGCATGGTTCCGAATTCAGTCGGGAATCTGCAGTCCGCGAAGGTATTGAATTTTTCAAGGAATGGTTTTACCGGGACTTTGCCTGGATTTATGATTAACTGCAAAAACCTTTTGGTGGTCGATTTTAGTCACAATTCTTTGATGGGTGGCCTTCCGGTGTGGATACTGCAAATTGGTGTAGAAGAGGTTTTGCTTTCTGGAAACAGATTAAGCGGGAGTTTGGAAGTGCCCTTTTCATCGTTGACAGAGGATTCGCGTAAAAATCTTGTGGTCTTGGATTTGTCCAGCAATTCATTGTCTGGCAAAATCCCATCGGCTGTTGGGGATTTTAGCAGCTTGCGAGTTCTCAATTTGTCGGTTAACTCGCTCGATGGGAGTATTCCAGCGAGTGTCGGGAAGTTGAAGGCATTGGAAGATTTGGATTTGAGTGAAAATCGGTTAGATGGAAATATTTCTATGGAAATTGGTGGTGCTGTTTCTTTGAAAGAACTGAATCTAGCGAAAAACTCATTGACAGGAATAATTCCGACATCTATTCAGAACTGTTCTTCAATAAACTCATTGTAAGTTTTCTTCAATCTGTTTCGTGCCTTTGTTGATTCGCCTTTGGGATGGTCTTCGACCTCATTAATAAAAAACTTTGATTTGCCTATTAGCTTAATTACGTGTTTTAGCTACTGAAGTTACTAAGTAGAAGCTGAAACTCATAGATTTTATGCAATTACATATACCCTTTACATATTAACAAGCTACTTAAAAGAAAATAAATGAACTTTATATTGATTTCGTGTACCAGTAAGTTTTATCATGACCAGGATAAAAATTTAAGCATGGATTGCTACATTTTTTGATGTGCTAGTTTAGCTACATTTTTTCTATAATTTATTCTTACATTTGGCTGTTTCCAGTTGTTTTTGGTTTTAATTGTTACAATGTAGAATGTTTTGCTTAACTATTTCTATAGTATCTTAAAACTTGCAACTGACTTATTTTGCTTGTGGGTAATCTTGCAGGATTCTTTCTGGGAACGATATAACCGGACCAATACCTGTGGCTCTCGCAAAACTTACAAACCTCCAAATGGTAGACTTATCATTCAACAAACTCACCGGAACTTTACCAAAGCAATTAACAAACCTAAACCATCTCCTCTCTTTTAATATCTCTCACAACCAGCTCCAAGGCGAATTACCCTCCGGTGGTTTTTTCAACACCATTCCTCCCTCTTCTGTCGCCGGAAATCCTTCCCTTTGTGGTGCTGTGGTCGATAAAACTTGCCCCACTGTTCTCCCTAAACCAATCGTACTGGACCCTAATTCTACCGATTCTACCCCTGGCTCAATCCCTCAAACCCGCACGCGCAAGAAAACCATCCTCAGTATCTCCGTCCTCGTGGCTATTGGTGCAGCTGCTCTAATTTTTGTTGGTGTGATCGCCATTACAGTTCTCAACCTCCGTGTCCGTACTTACACATCTCACTCGGCAGCTGCATTGGCATTATCGGGCAGCGGTGATTTTAGTCAAAAATCGCCAACTACGAATGGTAGCTCTGGCAAGCTCGTTATGTTCTCGGGGGAACCCAATTTCAGCACTGGTGCCCACGCTTTGCTC
>MKEJ01003113.1:0-12189 GCA_001753735.1 Embelia ribes
GAAGAAGAAGAAGAAGAACAACAACATGAATTGTTTTAGGCCAAAAACGCCCAAATCTCGCTCCCACTCGCAACAAACTTCACCTCAAGAACCAAACAAACAAGTAATGCAACCCCAAAATGTAAGACATGAAACTCTTCTAACCATTCCAAACTGCAAAGTCCACCTCATGGAAGAAGGTGAGGCTCTAGAAATTGCCAAGGGCGATTTCGAAATCATCCGGTTATCAGATGAAAATGTGGTTCTCGCGACAGTTCTCAAGGTGGGCGACGATCTCCAATGGCCATTGACCAGAGATGAGCCCATAATAAAGCTTGATGCTTTTCACTACTTATTTTCTCTACCCATAAAAGATGATGAGGCTTTGAGCTACGGTGTGACCTTTTCGGATGGTGGAAAGTTGGGTTTTCTGGATTCATTTTTGCAGGAAAATTCGTGCTTTTCGTGTTCGGTCGCGTCTTCTCAGAACAAGAATGTGCATTGGAAAGAGTTTGCGCCTGCAATTGAAGATTATAACAATTTTTTGGCTAAGGCAATAGCAGGAGGAACTGGTCAGATTGTCAAAGGGATGTTCAAGTGTAGCAACGCTTACACTAATCAGGTATGATTTAAAAAATAACAACTTTAAAATGGATATTAGCTAGTATATATGACATATCTATATGTTTGCAACCCTGCAATACTTATAAAACCCATGTTTTAGTACATTCCATTTTTGTGTTTGCTAAAATTTTTTACCTTCATTTTTGTTTTTGGTACACAAATTGTTTACCTTCATACTCATATGAAAAATGGTAAAATATTTGGTAGAATATACATTAGCTTTATGAAAAATGTACAGAAGTAGAAAAGATGCTAGAAGTAGCACTATACTAGAAGTAGAACAGATGCATTCAGACAATTTTATCAAAAAAGGTACAGTGCAGATTTTACTAGTACTATACGATGTAAACTTTTTAATCACTTAGTAAATGGTGCATTGTATATTTTTGGGATCGTGGGTTACTTGAGGTTGCATCCCACATCCCATAATACTATTAAACTTAAAAAAAAAATTCCCAAGTTTTATGCTTTCCTTAAATTTCAATTTATAGGTAGGATATGTAACATGAATTATAAAACTTCCTTAAATTTCAATTTACAGGTAGGATATGTAACATGAATAATGACCTGAAAACAATTTTGGGGCCAATATCATAAATAGTCCATTTTGATCTTGTTAAAAAGCCAAAAACTATGTATCCTTTTTGCTTGAGTGAATTTATAATTTCTTATTTTATTTCGAAAACTTTTTGGATTAAGAAGTGAAACTTAAAACAGGTGCAAAGGGGAGGGGAAATGATACTAACTCAAGCTGCAGAGCAGAAAAAGAACACCAAAGCAAGAAGTGGCAACACTAGCAACAAGAATAAGAGTGGACTCAATAAAAGCTTAAAACGGTATACCAAAAAATACTATTTCTACATTTTTATTTATTTTTTGCGATATCACGTAAAAACAAAATATATTTTACACAAAAACAAATGAATGAATCTGATGTGGGATTTCCCAAGGATAAACTTTTTGTTTGGAAAAAATTAATGGCATTGTTTTGTAGCGTGAGAAAGGTGTCGAAGATGACCGAGAAGATGAGCAAGACCATGCTTGACGGAGTCGGGGTAGTTACCGGATCGGTGATGCGTCCGGTGGTTCGGTCCCAAGCTGGAAAATCTTTCTTGGGCATGGTCCCCGGGGAGGTCATCTTGGCTTCACTAGATGCTCTTAGTAAGCACAAAGCCTTCAATATTGGCATTCATTTTCCATAAAACATTGAAAAAAGAAAATAAACAGATTATTTTCCAAATGCGAGAAATGGAAATGTATTATTTACAATAGATATTGAAATTCGCAGATAAAGTTTTGGATGCAGCTGAAGCTGCTGAGAAACAAGCCTTTTCCGCCACCTCCGCTGCTACCACCCGAATGGTTACTAAAAGGTGACCTTAGCATTTTTTCAAGTCGAAATGACCAGCCAGGAAAATGAAAACACGCTTGAGAAATTGTTTCCATATTTTTGCTATTAAGTTTCTGAAACCATCCCAGAAGGGTACCCATAAGAAATAACTGTTCTAACCCTCCTAAGTTTTTAATTTCAAGTTTGGGAACAGGAAAACAATAATAGAAATAAATCTCAATACGCACCCTAAAATTATTACATTTTCATTCTTCGTAGTTTATCTTTTTAATTTTTTTCGGATTTTTTTATGAGAAACAGGTTTGGCGAGAGCGCAGGGGAGGCAACGGAAGATGTTTTAGCTACTGCAGGGCACTGTTGTGGCACAGCTTGGAATGTTTTCAAAATCAGAAAAGCCATCAATCCTGCTTCCTCTGTTTCTTCAGGAGTTCTAACCAATTCAGGAGTTCTAACCAATGCGAGGACGAGCATAAGGTCCTCAAGCAAGTAAAATCATTTCTTCCGATGATTAAATTATTGAAAAAAGTCAAAAACAATAGCAGTGATCGATTTTTACCCCGTACAAGGGGCAAAAGATTGAAAAGATTGTTAATGTTGGTTTTTAACCCTATGTTCTACACTCCATGTTGGCAAATTTGAAGATTCTATAGGCTTCTAGCCTACCAAGAACCATTTCTTCTGTTTTATGTTTTTGGTGTACAATGTGTTTCATAAACTACATAACTGGAGAGAAATACATATGGTCGTCGGGAGAAATATCAGCTCCTCTGAGCGTTCTATGAACTACATACCGAGAATAACCATCAATAGTTTTTGAATGGGACAATTTTCACGTTTAAAAGGAAAATAAAAACACAATTCGATGAAAAGGAAAAAGAAAATTTACCACTTCCTCTGTTTATACACATGACAATCATAACTAGATGTATATAAGCGAACAAATATTGATTCAGTTTCTATTGAATGTTTGATAGTTTAACATATGATGCCAAGAAAATAAGAACTCCAGACATTATAAATTGCAAGAACTGAATTCCAGCTTAGGAAAAGTTCACTTAGCTCTGGTTATGGCTACATTTGCAGAGGACGCCCTATAGACTCGGAGAATGACATACATCTTACTATAAAGTCTGAACCTTATACAACACTAATTTGTCATATGTTACACTTACTATATGACTAAATACTTGATGCTACATATGTTACACTAATTTATCATATGTTACACTTACTATATAAATACAGCCTACAAATTAAATATATTTACTCAATTGAATACCTCACGCAGAACAGATGGTGAACAAATTATGAGTTTTTGACTTTGTTCACTCTCGTTCGCCGCATAGAACTTGCACAGGGCGGGCCCTGCAACTTTCCAAGCAAATAAGCAATATTTGACCTCACCCGTTTGAATGGCCTTATTATATGAGAGATGATATATAGCAATGGCCTCTTTATAAATTTCCTCCGGATTTCTCGGACTATCTTCGAACTCTGGAGCATCGTACAGAAGCTGAAATCAAACGTTTATGTCAACAAAATGTCATTTGATACAAAAACAACATTTATGGATCTAACAAATCACATGACACTTGGTAGTTCAACAGGGCAAAATAGTACGCGAAAAATCCTTTGCTTATTACTAAGAGTAGGCGTGGTTTTTCATTATTTCCATAGTTAATAACTTTCAGAATTTGAATTATAACAAGATTTTAATCTTGTTTGTCTTATGCTCTAGTCCAAATCCACCATTATTTTTCAAAAAAAATCTTAACACTCTATACCCATAGTTAAGCCCACTTAATAAAACTAGGCCTTTTGCTCTTTTTCTTCTCTAGTTCTCTTTCGGAAATCACACTTTTTATGCCTATATAAATTCTGATAGTCAATATATGGTAGGCCATAACGAAGCTTGAGCTGGTCAAGGTGACATCAATTGGTCTATGAGCCTGACCAATCACTTTTTATGTCGATCAAAACACATATAACAATCATCACCTGTTTATATCTCTGGATCACGTCATCTGCAGCAACATCTTTAATTTCCTTTTCAGGTGATTTCAAAGCAGCAGTCATCTCAAGTCTGTAATTATTGTACCGCTCCCTCCATAACTCCAAGGAAGCAGATGGAATTTCAATGTTGAAACAACGCAATTTCCAGATATCCTCACCTATCAAGTACATAAAGCATTAATACAATGGGGTTATTGCCCATTGTGGCTATGTTCTAATCCTTCTGTAGCATAAAGGTGAAAACTTTAAAGACATCTATATTTTCTAAATACAAGCGTGAGAAAACGAAACACCCAAAAAAAGGAAATGAACAACCCTGTTCCCAGTACAGTTAAGGTTTCTAAACTTATTTTCCTTTATACTGTTTTCGCTTAAAAAGCATAATAAGTAATAGTAATACTGTCTCCATTCCTTGCAAATTGCTGTTTCGGAGAATTTTTGTTGTCCCTTTCTAATTGTCGTTTTTGTAAACCAAGAAGCACTAACTTTTTTTTTTCAATTGTATACTAGTTAACCACTCCACATTAATCGACTTTTGGTTGCCTAAAATCTCACATCTATTTTATTAAAGGGTAATATTTTTTTCTTATCATCAATATTATTTAACAGTCTCCTTGATAAAGTACTTTTGTTCTCCACAACAAATTTGTCAAAACCCTAAAATTGACAATTTCTACGATCCTAAAATAAGGAAATTTAAATAAAACCTGTTGCAAAAATTAATGACCAATTAGCTAAACACTAAAACTTATAGAAAAACCCATTACAAGAATCAAGGACTAGCAGCTTCATAGTACATGGCTATAAAATAGTTGTCAGAATCCTACCAAACACATCAATGCAATCAACCAAGACTTTGATTCCTAAATTTATATTTTATATAATTACATATCTAGAAAGAAGAAAGCATATTACCAATATGAAAAATTACGGATTAAATCTCACCACTTGTTGCAGGATTGGCTGATTGATATGATTCTACCATGTCGTAAAGAAGTCCCAGAACAGAACTAGACTTAAATTTGCGTTCCCTTTCCATGTAATGTGGAAATTTACGTACAATCAAATCATCTGGAATTTCAACCTGTTTACCAAGACGAAAAGGAGGTTACAGATGATTGAAACCACAGATGCAATAAAAGCCTTTAATTTCGTAAAGATTACAAAGCCATGCAATAAAAGTTTGTTGTCAACAGTATATGGAAAAAATGAAGATAGTGATTGTGTGTGATAGAAGTAGGCTGTGCACATCTTCACTCTCTCTAAGACCACGCACTTGCAGAAACCTCCTGCACTACTCCGTTAACATCCTTTAATGGACAAAGAAAAATTATATGTATCTTATACCTCGCACTCTGCAACTTCTTTTAGTAGGCAAAATAAATACCTATCCAATTCGCACCAGTTGTATGTTATTATTTCATAAATGAGAGAAAAAGGAAGAGAAAATATGATGTCTGTTTGCAAATGTTAAACAATCAAAGATAAGTGACTGTTCTGTTATGAAACTTATGCTCACCCTATTTTCAGTTTTTCATCTAGGAAATTTTTTTTTGAAAATCCTGTCAAATCTAATTCAGTTTTGTAGATCATCTGTCCTAAGGATACCAATTGCCATAATCTTATGAACCCATCAAAAGCTATCCAAATCTAGCTTTGAGATGCATTTGAGATTGATATAGATTTTGACTTAAATAACTAAAATCTTTGTATGTTTTTTAATAGATTAGCTACCTACTATATATAATTGAGGCAACCCCATATTTTTCTGTTCTATTCATATGATGATAACAAACGAGTTTGAGAGGCTTGGGTTGTTCACTACACAAGCCTATAATTGATGTTCACAGTCTTTTACTAAATGGGGAGGCTTTCTGAGCCTCATGGGTCAGTTCACTTGAAGCCCTATTAGAACCTACAGGGTTCATAAGAGTCAATGGGGCCACAGAGACCGAGTGCTAGCCTATACTCTTCACAGTTGCAGTCTCTAGAAACAAAAGAATAAATAGAGCAGAAATAAAACATTACTCAAACTTATCAGCTTGGTATAGAAGCTAAAGAAGTAACCTGTTTTCCGCTTTTTGGAGCATCCAAAGCATCATAGTACAGGTCAACCAGATGATGCATTGATTTTTTCATCTGGTTCTTCTCATCAGCACAAGGCTCTCCTAACATAAGAAGCCGATCAATATGCGCTATCCAACTGTCTGCAGCCAGCCCCAAACAATTGCTGTTAAGATTATAAAGCACAAAAGAGAAAAAGGATCATTATCAAAGTCACTAGACAGAACTTCTGATCCAATAAAAGAAATCACAGTATCAAGCCAAAATACTAACACGTTCCAGAACATGAAGTTATTTCCAAGAATTTGACTTTCAAGCATAATAAGTAATTAAATTTTAATTTAATGAAAAGGACAAAAAATAAGAATATTTCCAATGTAATGTTGGTACAAAAACAAAGCCTATTTAAGTTTATGAACCGCATCAGCATACCTCTTCTGAAACCTTGCTCTTAAAAACATACGAAAGAGTTCATGTTCCAATTCATCGGGCGACAGCTCGCAGGGCTTCTTTCCATGTTTACTTGGTGTTGAGTGGATACGTCTCCAAGGTTCGCTTGCTTTAAAAGAACTTAAGAGCTGAATCATGAAATCAAGGCCATTCAATGTAAATAATTGTATATCATACCAATGTTGGAGGAAAACCAAACAGTAGTGCAAATAATATTTGATAATGGCAGTTAAAATAATAACAGAAGTCCTGTGCTTCACACTAATAAAGATGTGAAGCAATGCACGACAGATGAAGCACAATTATGTAATGTGATATATCCGAAAAGATGGATAACACAATAGGAAATGTGCGACTGATATTTAATATATATACATACATATCTACTCTATACCATAAAAGCACGTGAATGTTTTACAGATTTTTGTTCCTATTTTACCCTCATATTTTTTTCTTATTTTATCACCACCTTAAATTTGGAAAAAAAAAAAAAAGCCCAATCATGCCCTATTCATATACGCTTTACTATTAATTGACAATGGTGCATATAAATTTTTGTTCCTACTTTACCCTCGTATTTTTTGTTCATAGTTTACCCTTTAATTAAAATTGAATAAATGTCCAAACCGTGTCCAAGTTCATCCACTCTCTAGTACAAAAGCAAAGGTTTGATTGTTTGTCTTCCTATTTCAACCTCTTATTTTTTTCCCTATTTTATTATCATACCATAATTTAAAAAAAAGCCAAGTCTTAACCCCATTCATCTACAATCTACCATAAAAGCACAAGTGTATTTACATATTTTTGTTCTCATATTTAACCCTCTTGATGTTTTTTTTTTCTCATTTTACCCTCTTATTAATTAATATTTAAAAAAGTGCCCAACTGTGCCCTATTCTTTTATTTTTCTTTTATAAAAGCACAAAGGTGTATTAAACACACACACACACACATATATATATATATATACATATATATGGTATTTTACCCTTCTACGTTTTGTTCCTATTTTACCGTCGGGTGTTGTACATATTTTTCTTCCCAATTATCCTTTTATTTTTTGTTCCTATTTACCCTCACAGTAAACTTTTAAAAAATCACATCCGTGTCTTGTTCACATTATACACATCATCCACACAATAAAAAATACTAAATGAAAAAACACAAGGTGGATTTGTAGTATGTTCTACCTCATAGATAATATAAAATTTGTTTATATTTAAAAGAAGTTAAATATTTAAACTTCGTAAAATTTTTACTATTACGTTTTATATATATGCATTTTCTTCCAAAATTTTACGTAATTAACTATTGTTAAACATAAAGGAGGATGACATATCTTCTAAGACAACTTTAACTACTCTTTATAATTTATGACCGATAAAAAGAAACTTTAACTATTTATAATCATGAACTATAAAGCGAAGGTTGGGTAATTGTTATTAGGCTATAGTAATCAATATTTAAACCGGCCTTGGGTTGTAGTTAATATATTGAAGGATGAGTACTTTGGATGTAACTAAGTTACTAACAAAGGCAATTTGAGAACTGAAGGTGAGGTGATTCTTCCTTATTGTATGTGTTCTTTTTTGGGTTTTTGCTAGTTGAATTTTTGAGGCCCGGGCAACTTATTTGATCATTCAATAACTTGTTATTAAAGTTCATGTTAGAAATTGCTAAACTAGATTATTTCAATATCAATATTAAGAAGAGACTATGAAAATAATCACTTTATTTTGAAGTAAGTTTGTGGGTGTCATTTTTTAAATTTGGTTTTTCAGGAAAAACCATGAACTATTTTAAACATCTTATTGAATATACAATATAAAAATTTCTTTAAATTTGATTGTAAATCATTAATATTTATATGAGATTATAAGCATCAAATTAAGTTTAATCAATAACAAAACAATCCGTGAAAAAAATGAGAACACGAGAACAACTTTAACAGTTTTTGTCTTAAATTTGCTAAGTTCATCCCATTTTCTTAAAATAAAAATATATTTTGAAGTCAATAACACTTCGTTTTTAATTTTAAAAATTTTAGAATTGACAGATAAAAACTAAAAAAGAAAGTATTACCAAGTAGGCCTACAAAATTTTTTATATATAACTTAATGAGCTGCTAACTAAAATACAAGTCAAGGAAAAGTATATTATCGATTTTACATTTGCCTTTATACTTTTTGTAATATTAGACTTTCTGGTTCATCCGGAACATAGTTATCAGTAAATAACTTAGCTTAATATGGGAAGCTCGTTTTACATTTGCCATTATACTTTGTAAAATATTAGACTTTCCGGTTCATCTGGAACATAGTTATCAATAAATAACTCAGTTTGATGTGGGAAGTTGGTTTCTCCTAGAAACTATTTCCAAATGGAGACTCTATGTTTCTGAAACTTTTACTGGAAACTCACTTCTAAAAAAAAACCGTAATTTGAGGAAATTCGCTAAAATAAATAAAATAAATTATTTTTAATTCTGTTATTCACGAATAGCTGGAAGTAATTCACTTGAAAACAAGTGCAATATTTGTAATTACATATAGTTTTTCATATATTTTATCAATATTCTTGTAGATTCATATATAACATAATTTAATTATTAATAATAACAGTGCTTCCTAATTTCCCTATATTTTTAAAGGCTCGTTTCAGGTTTCCATTTCCGTTTCCCGAAATGATTCCCACTTCCATTTCTTACTCCAGCAACTATGATTAGAAACAAAAAAAATGAAAAAAAATTCTATTTTAGATTTTTAAGGTAAAAGAATGAATACAGTGTCATGTCGGCAGTAATGTGCTATAAGCTATAAATTTGTATTGAAGATCCTTTTATTCTAATGTATTATGGCCGTTTGTTGCAACAATTTGTGATCGTATATCAACATAGACAACACAAGGTTAAATATTCTTCAAAACAAAAAGTTGGGACTTTAGAATTAAGCCATATTAAGGAATGGTTGATATCGTGCTCGGTGAGGAAAGCAGATTGTTGGAAATGCATGATCTCGCATCTCTTAGGAATAAAGCGAGTCAGAATATAGCTTATAGCACATTACTGCCGACATGACACTGTATTCATTCTTTTACCTTAAACATCTAAAATAGAATTTTGTATTGAAGATCCTTTTATTCTAATGTATTATGGCCGTTTGTTGCAACAATTTGTGATCGTATATCAACATAGACAACACAAGGTTAAATATTCTTCAAAACAAAAAGTTGGGACTTTAGAATTAAGCCATATTAAGGAATGGTTGATATCGTGCTCGGTGAGGAAAGCAGATTGTTGGAAATGCATGATCTCGCATCTCTTAGGAATAAAGCGAGTCAGACCCAATATACACTAATTGGGCTCATTACTTAATCGGACTTAGTTCCAAATGTGTATATATATAATCATCTCTTGTATGCATGTGTGACCGCCAACTTAATATGTAATCTTCCCCAACAAGAGTAACAGAGAAGGCTGACAATCCTGTACGAGCCTTTTCATTTGGTGGCATTCATGATTGTATGAATAGGCACACAATTATGGGCACAAGAATGGCAAGGCGGAAGAAGGTACCATCGAAGTCATCTAGTAATACATTTAGAGTTACAGTTTGAGTCTAGATCACAAGGATGACAAGGTGGTAGGAGGAATGTCAGAGTCATGTGACAAGGCAGAGGAGTAATGAAATTGACAATGTATGACTAAATAGTGGAGGAATAAAATTAAGATTGAGTTCAACTGATCACACGTGAGGTTGAGATTGTTGGAAGTGTGTGACACCACATTACTTGGGAATACAGCAAAAAGATACTTAATAGACACAAATAGGCTTATTACCTAATCAGGCTTAGCATTTGAAGTAAATATGAGTTTCAAAGGTGTATGTTTCTCTTGTGTGCACATGTAGGTTGGTGCCTTTAATGCGTAATCTCCCCAACAACCAAATAAACATGGGTGGCAAAATAATAGTATGGCTGGAATCATTTGTAGGCGACCATACAGACATGCGACAATATTTAGAAGCACTTATTTTGGTCCAACAAAATAGGAAACCTAACTTTACAATACCATGAAAAAAGCAAATTGTCGGTTGTGGATAGAGATAAATTCTATGATATTTAATGTCATAGAATTTAAAAAAAAATAAAAAATCTTTTTTACTTTCGACATCGGGTGTAATATGAACCGATTATGAAGGTATTAAAACAAGATCGGTTATAGGTTCAATTGGATAGAGATAATTCTGAATTGCAAGTGGATAGTATTGCCTCTATATATTGGTCTACTTATTCAAATACTTCAAAATTCAAGAAAATAAAAACTAGAGAAGGAATGAAGACACATGAAGTATTATTTCCTCTCGGAACATATTATTTTATAAATCATTAAAAAATAATTTCGCTAGTGTTTTCTCACTTTCTACTGTGTTTTAAAAAAAATATTAATGTCTTGAATTTGGATTCATTTCCCGACAATAGGTGGGCCTACTCAGCAAACATGAAATTTTAGTATTGTCTTTATAAATTAGCACTTCAAATCTTGCAATTTTAAAACAAATCACATCTATTTATTTTGATGTATTCTTGACTATACAACTATACTCTATTCACAGGAAAATAACACGAACATGTACAATGCATGTGTTCCCAACAGGTATACAAATATTAAATTACTATTATTCAGGCATTATAAAGTTATGCATAACTTGACGAGAATAATAGAAAAACTAGAGACGAGCCTGTGCGATACATGGATTACCTATAAAAAGTCTCTTTCTTGTATTATTAGTTTTTATTTTTTGTAATATTGTTTTTTTATTTTATGACACCCTTTGCTTCTACCTTTTTTCCAATGGTTTTATAATTTTCTAAGAAAAGAAAGAATGTATATAAGTTTAAATTTTTAGATTTGATGGCAATTTCATTAATGATAATATTATTATTGATAAGTACAATTATTATTAGTTTTGGTTTTCTGCAATATTATTTAATAAATTTTTATTTTATATAACACCTGTTTCTACCTTTTTTCCAATGATTTTATAACTTTCTAAGAAGAGAAAGAATGTTATGATGAAATTACCAATATAATGCTTTGAAGATTGATGGGAAGTCTAAAATTTGTAATAAACATATTATAATAATTTTTTTTAAATTAATTATTACTAAAAAAGATTAATTGGTAAAATACATGCCAATGAGTTAATAAAACACATCAATCAATTATGCAGACATATGAAGGAATTACAGCCTGGACAATGCACAGGGTGCACAGAATGTTTCGTTTTTGTATAATTAATTTTGATTTTTCATAATGTATTTTTTGAAATTTTTCGTTTTTTTGGTACGATATCTTCTACTTTTGTTTTTTCTTTCCAGTTGTTTTATAACTTTCAAAGAAAAAAAATTATATATATTTGATTACGTTTAGTTTGGTGGGAGTCTTATTATGATAATATTTCAAAATATTATTAATCAATTAGGATAACATTTTGAAGATTGGGGGCCCTCTTAGACTAGTGGTAATTATAATATAATAATATTTCTAAAATCAATTATTACTAAAATTTCTTTA
Organism: Embelia ribes; assembly: GCA_001753735.1. Lineage (NCBI taxonomy): Eukaryota > Viridiplantae > Streptophyta > Magnoliopsida > Ericales > Primulaceae > Embelia > Embelia ribes. The sequence goes on from MKEJ01003113.1 coordinate 12,057, forward strand.
ATTGGTGAGACAAAAAACTAAGGCGTCAGTTGTTGTGATTAGAGCTAAAATAACATCAAGCACAACTTTTATATTAACTAGAATCCAGCCACGCATTGTGTCCTATGTTTTGTTTTGTATCATATTAATTTTA
>MKEJ01003115.1:0-12660 GCA_001753735.1 Embelia ribes
TTAAAAATTTGGGTAACAGTTATATTCTTCACTTTGTCCCAGCAAGCTTATTATACATCCGAAGTTGCACTGAGCTAGAGGAATAGGCTAAGCCTGAAGAAGATCACTGGATGTTGATGGAGTTAGGATTCTTTTGAATAGGACCTGTTATTTGTAGACAGAGATTGGGTGAGTTTCAAAATATATTTGTATTTCTCCTACTGTATTATCTATATGCCTTGGGAAACTTGGGAACAACTCTAGTTATGTTTTTATTTACTACAACCTAAGTAAAATGAATAAAAGCCTGTAACCAAATGACAGGAGGCAATGGTTGGGAAAATTTCACGAACTTCTATGCTGTTTGAGTTTTGGGAATGAGAATAGTTACTTTGTTGCTAAAAAAACGACTGGATATCAATAGACCTACAATTTTTTCCATTTCTGTCAAATTTTCTGCACATGTTCAACAGAAATGAAGGGTTCCCTTGTTCTGAAAAGCATGAAGTTTGATAATATTATAAAAATTTTAATAAAACATAAAGAATTTTGTGCACAAACATGTTTCAAAGAGGGTGAAAGCTCATCCCTTTAAGGGTTATATATGTTAACCCTCAGAAATATAATAAAGAGTGCCAAGTATGTTTAAGAACGGGTTTAAGGTTGCAGGGGTAAGATTCGCCTGGTTACCCCTTTTAAACCCCCATTCCAATTGCAAAAGATAAATGTTTTTTGCTTTAAGTAAAAAAAGAAAATAAAAGTTCTCCTCCTGTATGCTGCAATTTGTTGTTCTAGACTTCTATGATTCAAAAATTGGTTGATCAGTACTTTAGTTTTGAATAGATTGCTTTGTCGGAATACAAATTAGTAACTAGCTTATTTCCAACCATATCATTTATTTATTTTTTCTTGACAATTCATTTCAACTAACATTGAACTTGCCATACAGAATGAAACCATAATGATTTATTTTTCTTTGTGTACATTGTTGAACCTGTCATTGGGGTTGAGTAACTTTATTCTTATCGTTTGCTGCAATGTTTCTAATTGGCAACATGCTGCTGTCTAGCCTGTCGTCACATGGAAATATGGCTATTACATTTTTGTGTGTCACAATTCCTATTCACAGAAATTTTTGTGCATTGCCAAAAGATTCAGTAGAACTATTTTCATACATCGGAGTTTTCCCTGCCTGGTTAACAACTTCAGTCGTCAACACCTTGTTGATTTAGCTTCAGATATGGTGTCATATTAGGTGTATAAATACCTTAGCCTCATCTTTCTTGCAGTTGCTTGCTATCATTTATCCGCTGCTGTTTTTGCTTTAAATAATGTATATTGAAATGCGTATTAGATTTATTTTCCATAATACCCTATGAAAAACGGTTCTATAAAAGGGTACTTTTGATGTTGAGTGCATTTTTTTAATTTGGTCATACCGAAAAACTGCAGGTTTAAGGGATGGAGAAGTGCCAACGATGTTATGACAAAAGATGACTCTTAATTTGTTTTTGAGAAGAAGTGGCAATATAATTAATCAACATAGTTTCAGGTAAAATCTGTTGAAGAGAACTAGGGGTCTGTCAAGCTCAAAGACGTCTTAAGCTTGGAAATACTATTCAATAATCATTTCCATAATGTCTGCATGAGCATGGATACCTTGTACGTCATTTGAATCAGAGATTTGGTGAGTTTAGGATAAATATGCTATTTTAGTACTTTAATTGTACTCTGTCTTAGTGTTCTAATCGGGGTAGCATTTCTGGTTCGTCCTCGTAACTACGTGAAAGAGGCAAAATATAATACCCGGGCGGATTCTATGTACTCAATTGTTTGCATCTAAGGAGTGAGAATTTTGGCTTTGTTCTTACTATCATAATAATGATGTAGAAGTTATTTCGACAAAAGGAAAATAAAAATGCAGTGCATTGCATGCTCATATCTCGTTTTTCAATTCCTTCGTTTCGTTGAAAGACCACCTGTGCTTCGTTTTCCCCAATTTCTATTTCCTACGTTGTTGGAAAAACTGCAATGGATGATTTAGTAATGTAGATTTTGTCTATTTTTGTCACGGAAGCTGTGGAGCTCTTTTTATATGTAACTTTTATCCCATTTTGTTAGTGTTGATACTTAATTTAGGTTAGAAGGTTGGTGAAAGGCATTGCTTTGAACAATTTAATCAGAACTCTAGTTGATGCATTAAAGACCGTCTTTTTTCCTCTCCTTTTGTGAGTGCGCTGGGATATTATAGTCTAAGGAATGTTAATCAACATATAAGTGTGTTATGTAGTATACTACGGGGTGACAAAAAACATTTTATAGTATGAATGGTTTTTTTTTTTTACATGCTTTTTCATGTGAAAGTACGTTTCAAAAATTCGGCATAATATATAATTAAAATAAACTAATAGTATATTATTTCTTATTTTCAAATATTTATTATTAAGTTTAAAGAGGAAAAATAGCTGGGTATAGTATACTATATTGAGTGGTATAAACTGCCTAAAATGCTGTAATCATGGAAGTTAGAACCCTAGCTTATATATAGAAATCGAACTTAGAAGTGGATATGAAATGGGAATGAGCGAGTCTGAAAAATATGGCCCGAAAGTATAGAGAGAATGAAAAGCAACGATATTACCGAGTTGAAATTTTCATACTTAGTTACACTATCAAAGTTTTTGCCATAAATAAAAATTCTTTATAAGTTTTCTCAACGACAACCTGCAATTGAAACAGCTCCTGGGTCATCAGATTTTGTAATGAAAATGACTTCCAAAGGTTAGAGTAAGGGTTAAAAAATAATTATCAGATCTTTGCACAATAATACCTTCCAAATAAGAGAGCACCAATTAAAAATAGTTGTATGCATCAAAATTAAAAAATATTTGTTTTAGAAAAACAATTGGCAATTTAAATTAGGAACGAATAAATAAAAAGATTTGAGTTGATAATTTCCTGTGCTCACTTATTTTGATTATATATATGTTGTCTTTAGCCGGTACTAAAATTAAGAATAGGATGATGATAATCACATCAAAATTAAACTTAATAACAATATCTGCTTGCGTAAATTTCTATTTAAAAAGAGTTCCGAAGTAGGAGAATACGTGCTAAACCATTACACTTTCTTTTTTTCTTGCTTTTTTTTTTGGTAAAATTCAATTTGCCTCTTATCTTTTTGCCGTTCGTTTCAATTTGCCTATTATCCTTTCATTTATTTTAAATTGTATCATATCATTTATAGTCTCATTTTAATTTACACCTTATTCTTTCAATAATTGTAATTTATTCTCTCTATTTTTAGACTCGTTTCAATTTATCTTATCTTTTGTGTCTTTTATAATTTGCCCATATAATTATTATATTTTATTATAAAAATATAATAAGTAATTGAAATAACTGGTACAAGTTAGTGGAAATATTTTGATGAAAGTACTTGGGTAAATTAGAATGCGTGAAATTAATTAATAAATAAATTATAAAAAATTAAAATTAAGGGCACAAATTAAAATGAGATTGAAATTGATAAGGGATAAAATTAGTGGCAAAAATTAAAATAAGAACCAAAGACGGGTAAAACTGAACTTTACCATTTTTTTCTTTGACAAATTAGTACCGTATAAGTTACCTTCGGTGTTGAAAGTGACATAAAAAAAGCTTATGACAAAAACAAATGCGGGTAGCTGACAATGAAAATATATAAACTGTTAGGTTACCCAAGAAAAATGCTAAAATTTCGACCCCATCCCAATCTTATCTCTATCATCTCTAACAAACAAACAAATCAATCATCATCAGATTTTCACCTGGACCACCATCAAACACAAACCAAACAATGGATATAAAATATCATACGTCTCTTTTTGATCATTTTCATCTTTAAATCATCAAATTCATCTTCATAATTTCTAACAATAGAATCCTCAAGCCATGCCTTCTTATAAAGATGAAAAGTTTCAAGCCTTGCTTGCGTCGGCTCGCCCCTTCCTAAGGGGCGAGCTGGAGGCGGTGGACGAGGGCCTCCCAGCCCTCATCACGGTCCTCCGCTCAGTCGGCGCTGGTGAGTGTTGGCACAAGCATGGCAGCTTCCTCGACCACTTGATGGACATCTACCGCATCCTTAAGCTCTGGCAGGCTCCCGACCCTGTCTGCCTCTGTGGCCTCTTCCATTCAGCATACTCCAACTCCTACGTTAACCTCGCCATCTTCAACCCATCCACTGGCCGAGACACTGTCCGTGGCCACGTTGGTGCCCCCGCTGAGCGCCTCATCCACCTCTTCTGCATTGTTCCTCGCCAACCCCTCATCCACGACGACTTATTGTTTAAATACTCTGACTCGGAGCTCGTCGAGCACCTCAGATGTTCTGAAATCTCTCTTGCTAACGCAAAGGAGAAAGGGATTGTCGACGAAGATGAGCCTTGGAGGGTAAAACTGAACTCTCTCATCCCTCCTCAAGGTGTGAAAGTGAAGCACATCAAGACAGGCGAAGACGTTGTGGTTTCTAGAAAGGTGGTTGCGATTTTCCTCCTGATGACGATGGCAGACTTCATGGATCAATGGTTCAGTTGGCAAGACGAACTGTTTGATAATTCCAATGGGCGGCTCGAGTTTTCCGGAAACAACTTTTCTGCCCTGTGGCCTGGGGATGGAAAGCCCGGACTCTGGATGAACTCAATATCAAGGATGGGAGCTATCTACAGTTTGATGGTGAGAGAAGAAGAGATATTCATCGAGAAGAGGAAAATCAACGCCAGTTCCGTTAACGAATTTGATTGTGACGAAGACATAGAGCTTGTGATTCCCCCGGTATTCGAGAATTGTACACGGGTTTTGTGCACCGAGGATCAAATCGCGGCTCGGGAGCTGTACTGGGAGGCAGTTTGCTACGTGTCTAAGAAGGATATGAAGACAGCAGAGGAAATGTTGTTGGAGAGTATTGAAAGGAACCCTTTTGTAGGGGAGCCCCATATTGTGTTGGGTCAGATTTATGCGACGAAAGGGAGGTTTGAGGAAGGGGAAAGAGAGGCTGAGAAAGGGTTGACACTCTTGCTACAATGGGGTGCCCCTTGGGATAAGAGGATGTCTTGGGAAGGGTGGATTGCTTGGGGTAGGGTGGTCTTGATGAAGGCTAAGGAGAGGTCTTGGCCTAATAACTCTTGGGGTATTCTCAACTTGGGTCTTGTTAAGTAATTGATTTATGGAGGAAGCAGGTTGTCTTAAGTCAGCCTGCTACCCTGCCATCAGACTATCTAGACCTGATTTTGCTATTGATAACATTACTTTAATGGGTGGATAGAATTTGGATCGTCTGATGGTGGGGGCGATACTTAGTTGTCTGCTTAATAAAGCCGTGGTATGTGGCGATGATGTAGTAGGAGTGGCAATGATTGCCATCAGCACGTTATTGCTACTCTGTGCGATTCCATGCTTTTAAATAAAGTAATGCTTTTCACTAAAGTTGAAAGTGTTCGGACAAATGTTGCTCAAGTTTCATGTGATAGCGGTTTCAGTGCATTTAATTATCTTTTAAAACTGTATGGATTGCCTTTAGGCTGCCGGCTATCCCACAATCCAATGATATGAAGTTAATATTTTTACACGCATTTTTAATCCTTTGGTAGGATTCCTGGATCGGACTTATATTTCTTACGAAGGCTTTTCTCTCAAGTTGCAATTAAAGAGTTCTTAATTGAAAAGTAATGGTTCGGAACTTGCACTTGGGTTACTTTTCCTTGAGCTCAATTGTCCATTATTGATTGTCGCACCTATATAAAGCAGCACATTTTCGTCGTTTAGTGATATTGTTAATCGGAAAATCAAAGGTAAAGTAAACTAAATCAAGCAATGTTGTGCACTTGATTGAAATTTTATTGTTGAGTCGAATAAGATGTAAGCCTTTTGAATGTGCTGGAACTTGATTAGCTGAAATTTGACCGAGAAACATAAGCTTTTTATTTATTTGATGGAGTTCAATTTATGAGGAACTATCTTGATTGACTAATTAATGTTTTTGTACCATATAAGAATTGTGTTTCTGGTGTAATTTTGCAGAAAATGATTTACCGTAATATCTGGATTAAGTTACCACCATAAATAATCTGTCATATTTTGTGCTAATGGTTGTGAATTTGATGTTCAATTATATATCGGTTCTGCGATAAAATTCGTAAGAACATTTTTCTGTTTGCCCAAATGGTACGAGAAAGGAAGTTCTTTTTAACCTAGACATCTTCAAAGTTTATGACGCTCACCCGTAATAATGCAGGATTTAATTGTGATAAGCTATATTGTGTCGTTTATAAGTTTATAAGAAACTACACTATATTTTTAACATGACAAAAAAAAAAAAAAACACCTGTACCATAGTTTACAAGTGTGTGTGTGTGTATATATATATATATATATATATCATTGTAAATTTAATATGTATTATGTTTTGATACAACTATAACGGTATAACACTAATATTTACATATCACTATATCATGTATGAATCATATATAGAATAAGATGCTATCACATGAAAAACAATAATTTTGTATTTTAGTTTTGATACTTTATAATTTATTTATTATTTAAATAATAATTAACATACTGGTACTTTTTAATTTAGTAAGATGTGCAGTGTTTGTAGGTTGAAAAAGAAATCATATTTTTTTGCCAATTCGATCCCAATAAATACTAAGTACTTGTAAAAATATAGTAAAAATTGTACAAATATAATTATTTGATAACTTATACGCAAAAGTAATAATTAAATTTTATATATTAAGATTGGTTTCTTTTTTAAGTACATTTGGAAAGCTTTAATTTTGTATATAGCATGCAATTTATTTATTTTTTTATGGACGGATTTAAAGTTACATATGATCTTAAAAAAAAATTAAGTTGTTTTAATTTTAAGAAGAAAATAAAAATTAAGCATAAAGACACAAAGAACCTCCAATACCCGGTTCTAAGTAAAATATGTAGAGGTGGCCAATCAAATTTTTAAACCGGTAATTATTTTTTCTTATATGCTTTCCCATAAACCACTTTTCTGTATAGAGTTTGTCCAAGAGCTTGATGTTTATCAACACAGGCATTCATCGATAATGTTATGAAGTTCATATAAAATAACTACGTATATATATCAAAATTTTGTACGTCACATCACAAGAGAAAATTTATTAATATTATAATCTATTGGTTGAGAATAAGTGCTACAAAATTTGCAGGTAATTTCAACTTTCAAGTTATATATAATTATCCAATTGTTTTCATTTGTTAGTCCCTAGTTTAATACGCCTTCAAATGGACTGTAGATATTTCTTTCTTCTTTTTTTTTCTTTCTTCGTTAACAAAGAGAAACATAAATTTGCCGGACAAGCGAATTTATCGAAAATCAAAACATACAAAAGATTGTCGCACCATGTAGAAGTATATGTATGTACAACGATTTTTCCAAACAAATGTAAGTTAAGAGTTTTGCAAAGTATGTATTATTGTAGAATCCAAAACTTTAATATAATGATCGATATTGCAAAATGCTAACCTCGTTTTTTTTTTTCCATCTTCCTTTGTTTGGGAATAGGAATGGCTTTTTCCAATTGCAATAATGATTTGTACGCTAATTTAAGCATTACTAACATTAAAATAAAAGTCTTCACACTAATAGCCAATAAAATTTTTAGGGTGAATTACACTTTGCCCCCATGATGCTTCTAACAATTTCAGAATACCCCTTGCGGTTTTAGAAATTACATTTTGCCCCACCTATAATCCAAGTTTAATTTTGTTGTATAAGGACCATATCACCCTAACTTAATTTCTTGATTTTATTAATTTAGAACTTTATATTAGGTAATTTTAAAAAAAAAGATCATCACTTTTACAAAAGTATATTACATTTGTAAACAATAATTTTTTTTTTATAGAAAATTTTAATAAAAAGCTATACAAAAGATACTATTGCGGAGGCATTTTAATAAAATTTTCAGTTATTTATAACAAATAATATTACTTTCACTTTGCTCCTGGAAATTTTTGGTGATAAACTGCAATGGCCACCAAATCTCAAGGGGCATAGTGTAATTTCAGAAACTTCAAGGAGGCTTCTGAAATTGTCAGAAACCTCATGGGGTAAAGTGTAATTTACCCAAAATTTTATTGATATTACAAAAGCGTATAAGCAATTTAAAACCTGTGAAATAATAGAATAATTTCCTATTTTTCTTTAAAAAAAAAAAAATTGGTATCTTCGTCTAAATTAAGTAACAAATGACTTGGACAATATTTTTCACCTTTTTTTAGCGTATTGTCCTAAACACATTTTTTTAATTATTTCTTTTCGACGGGTCCACACTTTTTACATGGAAAATGAGGAAAGCAATGACGAATAGTAGGAAAGTTCCCTTACAACAAATAATAGTCTTTAAAGAAAAAAAAAACAAATAATAGTCCAAATTTTGTCTATAAGTAAATAAGAATGACTATATTATTCTGAAAAGCCATCCGTTATTAAGTAAAATATGATACCTATCACGTTCCGGAATCGTTGACCCGGGAACGTAAGAATAAAATATAAATAATATAAGCTATTATCTCATCGGCATCTCTTCTACAATAATCTTATTGCCATAAATATAAATGATATGATCAAAATACACATTATCAATCTGATACCAGTAAAATACCTATTTACAAATATAACTCAAGTTGAATGCTTAATCAAAATAATAATAAAGAAGTTATAAATATGTTCTTCAGCTCATATTAGAGTCAGAACATACATATACTTTCATACACTGTCCCAGCTAATATCATAGTATGTTACATCTCGAAATAAAAATACATAAAATGAATGCGCTAATATGTGCGCCAAAAATATGTGCATCTAGCCCGTAGTTATGAAAAGAAATACCCCCTCATATGCAATCCCATAGCCTAATAGTAGTGTCTTGAGCCAAATTTGGACCTATAAAATAGTTAAATACTATGTACAAAAGAAAACATGAAGTATGGGTCAAAAATCAACAACATGATAAATCTGACAGTAAGCAGTAAATAGCATGTTTATAACATATAAAATAAACATAATCATTTTATATAAATAACTGCATAAGTAAAAGTGTCTTCATACATCCACTACCTACGAAACAGCAAACACATAACTCGTCTAGGCCTACTACGTAAAGTGGCAACATATATAAATATATGGACTTATCTCGATCATACATCTGTAATTCAGAGCACTTATGCATGCGAAACTTATCTCGTTCACCACGACTATGAATCAATACACTATGCATATAGACTTATCTCGTTTACCACAACTATGAATCAGTGCACTAGGGTGTTCCCTATACCCGAGACAACATAACGTCTATAATGACTAAACGTCCTTTTATGACCCACCACGATGAAATGATAATGAAATCATAGGTTACTTTACAACAAAACGATAACGTAAATCTATGGTTACGTTACGATGAAATGAAAACGTAAAACATGGAATCTCCCCTCCAAAAACACCACATTTTCTTTAAAATAGGGCGTTACTTATACCCTTTTATAAACTACATTTCTTTCAGGAACACTACTTTCATAAACCATGTTTACGCCACCATATGAATGTAATGTAATGCATTTAATAATGAAATGAACATGTATGCCTCGCCAAAGGCCTTATGTTCATATTATACCATACTCCTTACTTATCATATATGCCATGGCAAAACGATGACATAAAAAGACAACATACCTACTTACATTTGCAATGCATACTTATATGTTTATTTTTATTGCAAAACATCATACATATATGTCATGACATAACGTGACTTTGATTAACAATGCACATACCACCTCGAGTACTAGCATAAGTCCTTTGAGTACTTACATATACATCCCTATATATTTATATACATTTCTTGAATACTTACGTACAACCTCCACATATATTCATACAAATACTTCACCACTTATGTGACATACACTAATAATACTATGAAGTGATATACTTAACATCTTGCATGTATTTTGATGCCATGTCTAACGTAATAAACGTAGGGCATTCGGGGAAAGTATAATTCATACATATATGAACGTTGCATTTAAAGCTTACCATGAAAATACATTCTATCTACATAGATACATTCAACTTATACTAATGTTCGTTTCTGCCTGTACCTTAATACATATTGCCTCAAAACATATAAGCCAAAGCCAGACAAAATCGCTCTTTTTCTTAGCTCCACCAAACAAGCTTTTACACCATACGAAATGAGACAAATCTATACAAAATAGTTATCTATGAAACATAAGAAATAAATTTGATTAATTTATTTCAATAAAACTTGACACAGAAATCGAGGCAAATTTTACGAGAATAGAAATTGACGATACTTCATCAATATGTATACCCATAATGGGGATAAGTAAGTGTGAATACCTTGTAGCCAAATGATAAAAAAATTTAGATGATTTTTCCTTGTAAAAATTGACATTTTAGCTCCCAAAATGCCCTAACCAATGAATTCGGATCGTATTACACCTACATATAGAAACGATCCATACGGAATAAGGAGTAAGAAAAACCAATTTATTTCAACTACCCAAAAGGCATGAAAAATGAGGCAAAATCAATGAGCATAGAATTTAGGGAAACTAATGTCAAAGTGAGCACAACGACACGAGGAGTCTAAAAATCAATGTTTTAGCCTCGGGGAGTGATAGATACTAGATGATCAAGCTCCAAAAGTTGAAAAATACTCTCATTCTCTCTCTCTCTCTCTCTCTCTTCATGGATATGGAAATAAGAAATGAGAAAGAAGAATAGAAGTCAACAATTTAAAATCCGAGTCTGACCAGTTGGATCGATCCAACTGCAGTTGAATCGATTGGAACTACTGTGGGTCCGAACCCCTCGGGCTGAAAATTTCCAAAATGACTCGGAATCACTTATAGACCCTAATGAAAGTGTCAAACAACTTTCAAAAGGCTTTGGAGTGTCTGGAACTCAATATACGCGACTTAACACTATTACCTACGAACCTCGACGAAACCCCCAAAACGACCACCGAAACTCCTACGAATGGATTTCTACAACCTCTAAAGATATCCCCCAACTATAATATACATATGCAACTACGAATGCATATGACATCCACAAAAGCAACAAAACAACGACTATGAATGCAACGACGAATATAAATAATATCATTAAGAGAAATTAATAATATAATTTAATTACAAAATAATTATACGAATTTATGGGACGTTACAATAAGTCTAAATTTGCTTTTGAATTGAAGATAAGATAAGTTCTCATATGCATGCATTGTACTTATAAGTATTTGGCTTAGACGAGATATGTTTTTGTATGCAGTAGTTGTTTTCGTAACTAATGGTTGTTTTTGTACTTCAACACATAACAAATACTTATCTTATGCTTGCGCTTAACAATGCTCACCACTTAATAGTGCAAACACCTTAACGACGCTTTTAACTTAAGCTCCTACTTTAGAGCTCCTAGGTTTTCTTAACCCAGTTAGATCTGATACCAACCTATTAAGCCCCGCAATATGTAACATGAGGACGTGAAATAAAAGAAAAAAGAAAGAAAGAAAAGAACAAAAAAAAAACTTAATATACTTTGAACACTTATCATGCCACAAATTTCCAAACCTAAAACTCAAGGGCACGGCCCCGAAAATACTTAAAGAAATGAAACAAGATACATATATCTACCATTCCCAACTACATATATCTACAACGCTTAAGAGTTACATAGCGGATAACAATACTGACATATTATGTTACAATTGTAAACCCTTGTTTACACATATACATACAAGTTGTAGGCTTGCAAAAAAATAAAGAAGGAAAAATGTACATATATATTACAAAATGCCTCATCTATAAGAGGCTACAACAACTAGCATAGGATAATACAAATAGCCCAAAATAAACATCCAGGATATATGTACTTTCCCATCTACGTCATCGCATCAAATATGTCCTAAGCAATACTTAGGACCTACAAAACAATTTATGAACAATGTATAAAATGGAAAAAAAAACCGTATGGGTCATAAATAAACAATATGATAAATCTGATAGTAAGTAGTACATAAACATGTATGCAAACATGTAAACTGAACATAATCATTTTATAAATAATAGCATAAAGTAAAGGAGTATAAAAACAACCATTACTTACAAAAACAATATCCTCATACAAGAACATATCTCGTCTATGCCAAATACTTATAAGTGCAATATTTACGTACGTGAACTTATCTCGTCTTTATTTTAAAGGAAATTTGGGACTTATCTCTGTACTTTTGTTTAAAAACAAATGTGGGCATTTCTTATGTTCTTTCTTAAAACAAATGGGCATTCCTTATTGCCATTTTTCTTAAAACAAATGGGCATTCCTTATGCCGTTTTTTTTTAAACAATTTGGGCATTTATGTCGCTCCCCAAATCCTGTAAAACTTGGGGCCGCGAGCTTGATCACTTTTTAAAGAAAAGAAAATTAAATATATATATATATATATATATATATATATATTTGAAAGAAAGAAAATAAAAATGGGATATCATCTACTTCCCTTCATTCACATTTTCATTCGACAGCGCTACCTATGTTAGAGCCCGCGGAAAACAAAGCTACACTAAAGCCTGCATACG
>MKEJ01003131.1:0-13275 GCA_001753735.1 Embelia ribes
AAAATTATACAACCATAGGTTTAAAAAAAAATAAAAAAATACTGTACCGGTTTGTCCGGTTTTGTGACCGGTTTTGACCGGTTCACCGGTTTTTGGACCGGTTCAAAGCATGTCCGGTTTTGAGGGTCACCCGAACCGGCCTAGGCACCGGTTCCCGGTTGAACCGGACGGTCCGGTTCGGTTTTTAATTCCATGCCGGATACAATTTCAATCCCTGGTTTTGAGGCTATATTGGGAGTGCCCTTAAGTTACTGTAAATTCGTTTCTCCCAATAAATCAAATGATATTTGAAGTGCTACATATCATTATACAATCTCTTAAAAATTAATATAAAATCATGCATATAAACATTGGAAATATATTTCAACCTAAACTTAACTAAAATTTATTTTCGTGTATAAACAATATTTTCTAAATCGATTAAATTGTAAATAGCGGATTTCAGTGTTTAGGGATTCAGTACTGCATTTTTTTCTGAAATTTTTATGAACACTAATAAATATAAAGCGTGATGTCTACTTCAAGATTTATTAAAGTTACAACTATACGAGGAACGGAGGTTTTAGAGCATTTACGCCATTTTTCCTATGCTCCTTTCAAGAAAACAAAAATGCAAATGTGTTTAATTTAGTTTTTATATTCCAGAAAACTTAAAATACCAATATATTTGAGAAATAATTTTATTTTTTTATATTTATATATTAATAATAAATTGTATAGAAAGTTTTGTTTATAAAGTCTGAAGATGATTAATTTCTATTCTATAAGAAAAATTATTTTCTAAAAAATCATATTAATTAAAGAATTAAATAAGAAATCATGGTGTGGAAGCTCTTGGAAAGATAAGTGTGAAGGAAATACTAGTATTTAATTTCATCTGGAAATTTAGTTGCAAATTCTATGCTACGGTCTATAGGGATGATGGTACCGTTATGAATATTGAGTCCTAGAAATCTAACCCTAGTTTGAAATAATTTCATCTTAGGGGCAGAAACAACCAAACCATTTTTAATAATAACATTTCTGAAAATATTCAAATGTTTAAAATGTTGATCAATTGAAGTATTGTAAACTAAAACATCATCAATGTAGCAAATAATAAATTCCGAGAATGGATAAAAAATATCATTCATAATATTTTGAAATTCGATGGAGCATTTTTTAGGCCAAATGACATAACATATTAATTAAAGAATTAAATAAGAAATCATGGTGTGGAAGCTCTTAGAAAGATAAGTGTGAAAGAAATACTAGTATTTCACACCAGTCTTTTCGAAAGAAAGATTTCCTCACCTGATAATAAATGTTAAATATTCTCTCTGTTTCAAAATTTCCACGTTTTAAAAATTTTTCGGATAAATGTTACATTAAGCTCTGATGGAAGAACTCTACTCTTCAAAATTTTCTATTAAAATATCAAGTTTTTTTTTTTATCAAAACAATAAAATCATAAATAAGATTACGGAAAATATATTTTTCTATTTTATTATATTATTTATAATTATTCTAATACTCTTTTAGAAATTTCATGGAAATACTGGTGTGAACAATTATTAAGATATAAATTTTTAATAACATAACTAAGTTTCAAGAAAGTGATATATAAATATTAAACGAGAAAAAACTTGTAAGAATTCTCCGAGACAAAAGACCACCTTATGGAGGTAAATATATATAGGCACATATAACTGAGAGTTTGCTAACGGAGTTACAACAATTTTTTATGTGTCGCTTTACCATTCCAATAATAAATTTTTAGTCCCTCACAATAATTTTATATAACATTTAACACTCTCTATTTTTAATTTCTAGATACATACATATATACATACATATATATATATATATATATGCCCATTTGCACACATTGCTCCACTCATATTTTATATTTATCATTCATGTATAAATCCTTCTCTCTTTCCTCTTTCTTCCTTGATAAAAACCTTTCTCATTTTTCTCACATCACAGAAACTTCATTTAACACTATTTCTTCACATGCTTGAAGCAAACATAGCCACTTTCAAGTTACCAAAACCATACAATTTTGAAACTATTTATCAATTTATACATGTCCGATGTTAATCTGCTGTTGTCAATGGCGTGTTTGGAGAACCCGACATTGCCAATGACGATTTAATGTTGAACAGTTGCTTGATGTCAATGAACTTCCATTGGCATTGGTCGGTTCACGAAACACGTCATTCGCAATGGTTTTTTCTTATTGAAAAACTTATTTTGATAAATAGTTTTAAATTTTAAAAGTCAACATATTTTTTTAATTTAATTTACTTCCAAGAGTCCAACCCTTTTGTTGAGTGATTTCAATTTTCTAAATCACAATTATTTGGAAACACAGATTTCATTTGAAATTGCTTTTTCCACAATACCAATGAAGGTTATATATCACCCCAAATTCTTCCTGTTTTTACAAATATTCCTCCACAAAATCTGTTATATATATATATATATATATATATTTCCAAAGTTTTTATCAAATTCCTACTTTTTAATAATTCTATTTTAGTAATTATGTAGTTTTTTTTAAATACATGGTGCAGCATTGAATTAGTACAAATTGATATTTTTTTAATATTCAAATATATTAGCAAATTTTGTATATATATGCTGAATATTTACATACATACATACATATATATATGTATACATATGCCTGGCTCCCTGTATGCCATTTGTAGAGCTCACCGGCGCGTCGGTGGTTTCCGTAGATGGCGTATGAGGAGTCGTGCATACTTCATAACCTAGTGTTATACGTATAATTTTTGTACCATTTTTGGACAATATTGAAGGATATTTGATTTGGTGCAAGGGTATGTTGGTCATTTCTACAGGTCAAAGTAGCAAAAAACAGTGGCAGCATTGTAATTCGAAGGTAAAATGTGTTTGTTTCTCGTCCAGTGGAATCTCTGTCTGTATGTCTGATATTTGTTGTTTTTAGGGTTTCTTTCTTGCTTGAAGAATATAGTACTATGATCTTATCTCTTCACAGAGAGATAAGAGAGAGAGAGAGAGAGAGAGAGAGAGAGAGAGAGAGAGAGAGAGAGATTATGAATTGTGTTTTGATTTTGGAAATTGTAGACTTTCACATGTGGTTTTTTGTTGCATTTTTAATGGGAGTAGTTTTTTTATAAGCCAGTTTACACCATTTTGGTGCGAGAATATTCACAATGTGACAATTAGCTTATTTATTGCATTGCGAATGGTGACCGCACCGTTTTGGTGCGGAGACTAATCATGCTATGACAGGTTGGATAGAAATTTCGTTGTACGTACCGTAACGATGCAAACTCATTTGTACCAAATTTTATATTTTTTTAAGTAAAAAATCAAAATTTTTACTGGTGATTAAAAAAAGGATGCATCCAATTTATTTTTTCTATTTTCTTAGGATAAAAGAGTAAATAAAATCATCGTGAAACTTGAGCATTCAAATAAAAGCCGCCTTTTAAAAAACATAAAAGCTTGAGTTTAAAAGTTCCTATCAAACAAACCCTTAATAACCATATTTATTTGTTTTTGGAATATGGAAATCATATTCATTTTATATAATCGTGATTTCTATAGGCTGTTTTGTCAGACTTTCTGCCTGATTTATTAGCGACTCGTTCGTTATGAGATAATTATAAGGTAATTTTTAGAGTTTGCACGCTTCTGTTATCAAAGTATATAAATTGTTAAGTTCTATAATAATGTATTTGGGTGCCGTTTCTTTGCGAATTGTGTTGGTTTGATGTACAACTTATACGGCGTACTTAATTTACAGCCTACATGGTGTCTATACTGTAATTTTCTTATCGAGTGAATGAATAGTTTTTATTTTTTGTTGAAAAAAAAGTTATGTATTCATTTGCTCCCCTTGTGTATAAAATAGTTTCCAAAGTTATTTTTAAGAATAATATTTTCCATCTTTCATCTTTTTGTTTATCGAGACATTTTTCATTTTTATCATATTGCAAGTTACATAAGTAATTAAGCTTTGTCATAGAAATAACACGCTACTTTTAATTGAATACTAGAGAAAAGGAATTTGATTTAAAATTTATCCTTACCATATACTACTAGTTTTGAAAATATAGGTGACAAGCATTGTGTTAGTTATTATTAACTAGGATTAAGTAAAAGTCTTAAATTAGTGACATATAGAGATATCTACGTATAATGAATAAACTAAAGTCAATTTTTTTTCCTTTTGTGGGTGTGAGACCTATAATAATGATTTTATGGTCACATGAATGTAAAATATAAATTCTGTCACTGATCTTATAATTACTTATGGCAAAAATGATATTTTTTAATTAATTATAAAAATTATCACTAATCTAATTTGACAACAGTATTATTATCAGTTTTCATTTTTATTCCAAATAATTAATTACACGAGAACGTGACACCATATATTTGTACATGTTCCACTGTCTGTCCAATCAGCTTAATATTCAGTAAAATTTGATGTAAATTTATACGTAAATTTTACAAATTTTCGAATCGCTCCATTGTATGATTTCCTAACAAAAAAAATGAGACTCTCATACAAAATAAATGGTAATCGATGGTAACCTAATTATATCTTGTATGAGTTATATTAATAATATAAAGAATAGAATATTCTTTGGTACTCTATTTCTGCTGCGAAAAACAGTGGCCTTCGTCATTAATTGCGACTCAAAAAAGATATATTACTCCCTTATGATTATTAATTTACAAATGTTTTTGATATATGGAGAAAAATTAATAAAAAAAATATGTTTCCAAGGTAATATAGAATTTTGTTTCGCGCCTCATTTTTAATTTTCATTATCCATCCCACGATATAATTCTTTTGTTTATCAGCATAACAAGTTTGTTATGTTTCTTAATTAATATTTCTTTATTATCTTTTCGTGATAAACCAATGAATAGTTTTACTACAAATTGCATTCTTTTGGGATTTGCTCGTTTATTAGGAATATTATTTCTATGTATTTACCTTAGTATTTGAGGTAGAAGCGTAGAAATTAGGAGCTTCTGCAGAATCGATGTGGTACCTGATGAAAAATATGCGTATTTTTTTATGCTTTGTATATATATACATTTAATTCACGTTTTTTAGCCCCTTTTTTCATTTTAAACTATAGAAAAGTTTTGTAAATAAAAAATAATCTAGTATTAGGAATTTTAAATTATTAATTGATATTGGGAAAGACCGTGTTATAAAAATTATAAATGGAAAATCATAAATTAAATTTTTTTGGGTACTATCAAACATGTAATCAGTGAAGAGAACCTGTACTCCCAATCTTTCAGTGATCAATAATATAATGAGATGTTCATAACTTCACGGGAAATAATTAATTATCCACAATCTTAGTGATGTAAAGATAAATTTATATATAATCTAGTAATGAATGTAACAAAGCAACACTGGCTCGATATATATAAGTTAGAAAAAAAAAAAAATTTAATACGCTTTAATAGTGAATGCAATATTTTTCTTGTTATTTTAATACAAAAACTACTTTGTGTATACACATATATATATATATATGGGAGCGGATCATGGGACAAAGATTTTGACCAAAAAATTTACAAATTTTTTAAACCGTTGGATCTGAAGCGATAAACGGCTAGGATATATACGAAATAATAGAGAGAGAAAATAGAGAGAGATGATACATGCTAATCGTTGATCGCTTCAAATACAATGGTCTAAAAATTTTTTAGGCAAAATCTTTATCCCATGATCACTTCTATATATATCTATATGAGAAAAGATCATGCAATAAAGTAAGAAATGAAGTTTGTATTATCCACAATACTAGCCGTTAAATCTGAAGCGATCCAACGGCTAAAAAAATAAGATATATCATAACCGTTAGATCGCTTCAGATTTAATGGGCAATAAAATTTGTAAAATTTTTTATAAAAATTTTTATTTTATGATACCGTTCATATATATATTAATTAATAGAAAAGCAAGGAATGAGGTTTGTATTGGGAGCCGTAGGGTTTGATATTTTATAAAGAAGAGAGAAGAAAGAGAAAGGGGAGAATAGTAAGTGGGGTAATCACCAGATGCTGTCCCTTTAAAGCTACATAGGAGAATCTCTAAAATTTTATTGGGATGGACCACTCTCTCTATTTCTCTTTTTCTAATTTTAATTCCTAAAATTTTGATTCATATTTAATGTGCACCCATGTCAAAGAAGTCCTCTCGACGCAATAAATTTTTTTTATCACAATTTATAATAATGATTGTAATTTCAATATAAATTATTATAAATTAAAAATAAATTATTATTAATATGTTTTTATAGTAATTTATTTTTAATATAATATAATATAATTTATTCTTAAAACATAATAATTTTTTTAAAAAAATTCTTAGATAATTTCCTATAAAATGATTCCCATATTGAACTGATTTCGTGTCAACAAAGAACTTGGCTCAGACATCGAATGATAGGGTATCGAGTCACTCACAGAAATAGAATCTAGTATATGGTAAATTTTTAAATTTCATTATTTTGATGCACATTTTGACCCGATGTTGAGTTACCCTTAACTAGTGTTGGCTGGTCCTAAATTGGGACGGGAAATAATATATAGGGTGAATTACACAATGGTCCACATACATTTAATTAAAACTATATTGGTCCTTTAATTTCGAAAAATAGATTGATTAGGTCACCAAATATTTAGAAAAGGGACGTAATTTGTAAGTAATTCTCATAGTTTCTCTTCTAAATGAGCATCTTAATGTGGTCATATGTAGGATGATGGCAACATAAATAGTCACCATAATGCAATTTTAGCCCTAAACAAACTACAAATTGGTTATTTGATACGTCTTTCATTATTTGGCTGTGTCTATATTCAAAACTTGGAGACTATTAGTGTTGCAATTGAAATGATGTTTAATGTTACTATTAGTGTTTTCATTCGTCGTTGTCATGTATGGTTAGATACTAATGAGTATAAATGCAACATCGCGAGTGATAGTTAGATGACTTGATTCATTACTTCCAAGCGATGTGTCAACATTGTTCGAAAATAAAGAAGAGCGACGCTAAAATTGTCAAATTAAGATACGTACTACGACTTCATATTGTAATGCATGGATTATATACGAAGTGACAATAGATTATGATCGAGTTTATATAGAAGTTTTGGAAACCTAATCATGTCCAACCATAGTCCTCTTTGTTGTATCTCAGTGGTCTATCACTGTATGCATTGATGGAGCTAAGTCACCAAATTCTTCATGGATATGTGACCCTCTTGTTTCCAATCCTAGCTCCTGCTTCCGCTCCCAATGTAACTCTCATTCTCACCATTTTTTGAACTATAAGCCCAATGCTCTTACACTATTACTCACGCCCTCGTTTCGCGATCCGGTAACTTAGTGATAAACTACAGACACGTCCTATTATTTATAAATTTTGAGATTGCTCATTATACTATACTGTCCAAAGGCCCATGCCAAAGACAGGCCCAAAAGCAGAAAACGCCTTGATATGGGCTACAGGAGAGGACCATTGCTTAGTCTTGGGCCTTTTTCAAAACCTATTTTAAAATTTAAAGCCAGCCCATTTAATTATATTTTCATTTTGCAGTATCATGCTTTAGACTTTTCAAATTTGGGCTAAAGGCCTTCAATTTATTCATTTGATCCAATTTGTTTATATTTGTGGAAAGGTTACCAAAAATTCACGCGTTTTTTACAAAAGGATGTACATTTTCATTAGTCTCAAAACAAACAATAAATGAATGAAGAACAACAATAAAAAATAATAAAATACCTTCTCTATCCTCCTCTACCTCACTTGATTTTACAGGGTTTTGCTTATGTCAAATTGCAATAATTCAATGTGAAGTATCAGTATTCTGGATTATTTGGTTGCAACTCATAAATTTTGATTTTTTAATTTTTTTTTTGCATAACAGTTAGACTGCGTTTGACTACCCAATTTATTAATTTATTTGCTGTTTTGGTATAGATAAGCGGAAAGTTCATATGTTTTTTTTTTTTCCATCATAAATAAACTGACTTATTTGTTTAAAAGCTGTAACCAAATGAACCTTCTGTGGGTACTTTGAGTATACATCCTGTCTGCAACTATGAAGTTTCTTTCCTTGGCCAAAATCAAGTCTCGAACCGGGGTCGAGCTTAGAGGCCTAATATCAAATATTCAGACCTTGTGATATGAAAGTTATATATATATTTGGTATCCAACTTTTCTAATCATATCATACACTAAGACTGCGTATGGAGTTATATTTGGTATCCTACTTTCATAATAATAACAGAAACTCATGCCATAATATAATACCCCAAGACTTTGTTATATTCTATTTGTACAAGTTAGAAAGGGGTTATTTTTGTTTTTTAATATTCACGGTCATCTAATTATTTATGTGATTGGAGCCTATGCAATTCAAACCATTCCATCAACTCACTGTCAATGGAACTACCATACCTACCTTTATTTTTATTTTTATCTTTTAAAAACTTCTAGAGTTTTAGCGGACGAATGAGGAATTGAACTCATAACCTCCTGCTAAGAATGTAAATATTGGAAATTATATAAGTACTGACATATAAATGCTAAAAATTGGATATCATCTATTGGAAAGATAGCCTGCTAGCCCAAAAATATATGATCAAATTTCGTCAACGCATTAAATTTGCTTATGTGTTAGGCAAAAAGAAGGGCTATAAATTTTTTAGGCAAGGAACCTCCGACATCCCATCTATGTATTACCAAATCAATATTCTCATATATAAATATATATATATATATATATATATATATATACATATATATAAGTATTATAGGCCAGCAGATACAATAATTTGTGGTCAGCAAATGGATGATAATTCTTTTTGTTACATAGCCCAATTAGCTAAACATTATTTACAATTTTATATTTTTATTTGCTACGTGTCTCATTCCTTTTGCATGGATCTTCAAACAGTTATAAAGTCTTTGCCACTTGCCTTTTCTTCCTTTAATGGGTCTTCTAACTTGCCACGTGCTTTTTCTTCTTTTAATGGGTCTTCTTTGTATTAACTAATTAATTTGAGATTATTTGTATCATTTGTATATAATCTAATTAAATCTTCTTTATTACTTTCTTTATATATATATAGTCTCTTTAATTACAAGTAAGCTTTTAAACATATAAAATAGCCTTTTGATCCCCCTTTTTAGATTAATTTAGGTTTTAGAATTGATCAACCATTAATTGGTCACGGCTAGATTAGAAAATATTTTGATGTGGCAACTTTGAAATAGTAACATTTATCTTGGGATAAAGTACACTATGGTCCCTGTGGTTTCAATTCAACTTCTATTTGATCCCTATAGTTTTAATTATACATATAGTCCCCGTGGTTTGAAAAGGTGGCAGATTTAGTCTCAAAGTTTTAGTAAAGTGACATATTTGATCCCTTATGGAGTTTTTCTTCTCATATTCAAAACCCTAATGTGTTTGGAGCAGGAGATGATATCTACATAAATGTACATATCGAGACTAGATAACCCGTATATAAATCGCATATTTCTCACTTAAAAGGATTTTCATAATTTAAAAAAATGACTTTATTTCCATTAATAAGCACCAATCATATCATTTGTTCAAGACATCGAAACTAATAACTAAATAAAAATTTGATGAATTATAGGGTCTAAATAATCCTTTATCTTACAAAGATGATTTTTCTGACATTTCATCTCTGTTGTACTAGTTTTTATAAAGGCAAGGATAATACAAAGAATTAGAGAAAAACACGCATTTAGGCAACACCATATTATTGTAAGACTATCTGTATAATATTGCCATTGGCGATGGATGGGAGATGTCAGGGGTCACGGTCTCCCGACCTTCTAAGATTTTGTAATATTTAATATAAAATTCGAATTTTTGGATAATACTATTTTCACTAGAGATTAAAATATCACATCCCTTTATACTATCTTTACCCGATAATCCTTGATCCTACGAATTTGGAGAATAGACAATGCATTGTCTTGGTAGCGATCGCATTGACCAAAACATTTTGTCATGTAATTATTTTATTGCTATTCATTTTATGACAAGACCATGCACGATTGAGTTGTCGCAACAAATATTAGTCACATGAAAGAGAGAGAGAAAGAGACCGATAGAGAGAGAAGGGGTCGTTCAACTAATTATAATCACCTAAGAGGGAAAAAAAAATTAAAAAATAGTACACCTAAGTTTAAAAAGATGAAACAATCAAAGGAATTGTTGGTGCATAATTCAGGCCGCTACTTTATGATATTACAATCATGATTTTGTCAATGTATTCAACTTTACGTGTAATAGTTGATATTTAATAGTCGGATCATATAGACTATCTTAAGTATGCACCAGATCCACATTCAAATTTATTAATTAACATTGCTAGTTGTTTAATTTCAAGGCTCTAATTGTCTATGTCCACATTTTATGAGGGATTTTTTTTTTTAAATTAAAGCCCTAATAAAATTATTAATAGGGATTTTTCATCCACCAATAACAGTTATATATATGGACATTTTACAAAAGTATTATTATTATAGATATTAGCAGATGATATTAGGAGGTTGTATGGTTCAATGATGTCACATGTATACCTAACTATTAGGTTAAACAAAATCTTTTTTTTGGCTTATATATAATTATTCACTGATGAATAACATCCAGGGCCACAAAAATGCACGGAAGAATTATTGAGACCCATATAGGACAAGACAAAAATATTTGATTGAAATTTTGAAGTGAAATAAACCTACCTATTTAATTTTTTGTCACATCGTTGATGAAATTAAAAAATGTACGTCTTTACATTTAGTATTTGGAAATTCAAACTTGTGCTCCCATATGCAGCATCTTTATTATTATTATATATTATATTATTACATGGGATGCCAAAACAGTTTATTGAAAGAGAGCAAAACATTCGGATACCTAATTCAAAATTTGGGTATTTCAGTTTTGAATTTAGATTTTATTTTTTTATAAATTTGGATAATTCGAAAATTTGGGTCATTCGGGTTTGGGTTCGGATAATTAAGGTAATTACTCGAAATATCCGAATAATAAAAAATATCAATTTATTTTATATTATATATATATATATATATAAAAACAAATTACATCGATTTTTTATATAATTCAAGTTCGATTTGGGTAATTTGAATAATTCAGATTTGGATTTTAGTCTAAAAGGATTCGAATTTTTTATTTATAATTCGGATTCGAAATTTTTTTTTTAAAATAATTCAGATTCGAGTAATTTGAAAATACGAATAATCTCCCCTTCAGTTAACAGCAGAGGCAAGGTACTTTGACAGTTGATAATTGAAACACTGTCAAATTTTATATTTATCTTACCCTATTCTTATTTTTTCCTTCTTAATAACAGCAATTAAATGAAGACAAATTTGTCATTAACACAACCCATATTTTATTTCATATCCCATGATAATTGACACGTTTTACTCCCAATCCCCTAAATGTGAAAATTGCTTTCTCTGTCTCTATATAAAAATCTTAGCCACATAAAAAATCTATGCATCCTACTAAGAAATTCTCTACTAAAAAAAATAATAATAAATAAAATTAATTCATTTTTATGAATCTATGAAAAAGAGCATAGATGAGAGATCCGTGAGTGACAAAACAACTATCAGGTTTGATTTTTAATTCATTTAGGAATTATTGTACTGATCTTTATGCATATGGAAATAGGATTTTGGTGATAAATTAATTTCAGTAGTCTCACATAATGCTTTGGAGGGAAATTAAATTATAAAGTATAATTGCTTGGAAATGATTTCAAAATTTCATCTATTATATGGTCAAATTTTTCCTTCGTGAATTTTACTTTTATGAACTAGCACGGAAAAGGCTCACTAAGTTATCTCCGAAACCTTAAAAAATTGAACTTGTTATGCATCCAATTGGTGATCACCTAATCATATGACTATGTTTCTTTTACGATGTTGTTAGACCTATTATTGGCTTCCCAAGTCAGATATTGGGCTTGTTTGATTACAACTTATAAGCTTTAATTTATCAGATTTTTTTCGTAAAAATTGGATATCGTTTTGTTGTTCAACTTTTAAAACTAAGTTTATTTGTTATGTTGAGAGAAATAAATTATTTTATTTGCTTAAAAGTTCCTACTAAACAAACCCATTGTTAACTATGTCATCTTTGTTTTTTTTGTTTTTTTTTTCCTATTGATTATTCAATGGCCGGAACACATGTTTCTTTTTTTTTTTTGGGTTGGTCCAAATATTCCCAGGTCTTTTTTGAATTCATAACTAATCTTTCGAGATGCGGTCAGATACAAAGGCTAGAATTTTTCCTAAGAAAATTTGTTGCATCCATAAGGACTCGAACTCGATACTACTTGCTTAAGCAATCAGAACCCCTCTCGCTTAGGCCAACCTTCTTTGGTGTAACATGTATTTCTTTACCAAAAAATGAGTGATATATAATTTAGCCTTATTCCATCTTTTTCGCATGAAATCACTCTAAAAAGAATTATATCTAATTTAATTAGTAGCTATACCCAAAGACGTTAACATATGAACAGAAATAATGATGCTAATTAATTAGATATTGTCCAAACATCAACTTCTCAAAAGAAAAAGATATTAATTAGATATTGTTGACCCAATCAAAATATAACTTGTTTTTCACTAATATTCTCTTATCATTGGAAGCAATCTAGGCAACTAACTTAAAAGGAAAGAAACTACAAAAAGTAGGGAGAATAAAAAAAGAAAAAAGAAATAATAAGAATAACATGGTTTTCATGTTTTGCCAGGTCATCAACAACTAACAATTTCTTAAAACAAACCAAACAAGTCCTTAACTAAGAAGTTGATTTCATCTTATTTTCTCCTAAGATTTTTTTATTTTATTTTATTTTATTCTTTTTTTTTAGTGTTGGGTTTACTTTCCTCTAAAACCCCAAACAAATAATCAATTGAGTTTTGCTATGATTACATGCTACTAAGTAGTAATTTCTCAAATAACTCAATAATACTTTTTATACTTTATTATTTATTCAGTTAAAAACGCTTTGTTGCTAATATGGATGATATAATATGCAACCCTCTTTTGCATGTTGCCTTTATTTTTCCCCATAGTCAATTATGTCCAATCACTAAAGAGGTAACAAAGATTTTGTTCTAACTTTTGTACTGAAAATCCCAAAGGGGTTGTCCCAGTGGCCTTATGACTAAACTCATGACTTCC
>MKEJ01003133.1:0-11988 GCA_001753735.1 Embelia ribes
GAGAGAGAGAGAGAGAGAGAGAGAGATTGAGGGAGGAAGGTCGGTGATTCTGAACATGCTATGTGCATGCGGCCGATTATTATTATTATTATTATTATTTTATATAATTACTAGAATTATTATTATTATTATTATTAATTTGTCTCTAATGAGGCATTCGAGGGAATGATATCACGCGCTTTCGATTGAAGAGTAGATGCACGCGCTGTACGTGTCGAGACAGGTCACTGCGTTGGGGTGCCACGTGGATAGCCACCTCAGCAATTGCTGTGTCCTTTTGCCTACAATTTGCTTCAAAATTTATCCCCAATTTTTTTGTTTTATTTTATTTATTTTTAAACTAATAGAAAAATTAGAGAAAAGATTGTCATATTTAAAACTATATCTACATACATAGTTATATAATTTATTTTTTCAGAAATTAAAATCAGAAAATAAGTGTTAGTTAAGCGGCATTTGATAGTTTTTCAACGCTCATTTATGGCATTTAAGTTGACTGGCTTCCATATTTGTCCAAAAATATTGGAGTAAGGTGCAACGAACATATCAATTTGATGGGAATAGTGTAATTTTAGAAATAATTATATTGGTTTTTAAAAAGGGTAATTTTATTTATATCTATTATTTTATTTTTTGCACTACATTATTATTAACACTCTTTTATCTCATGTTATTAATGCTATTGGCAGCACATTAATATAGTATAATTTAATTTTTTTATTGGTATCATATTAATTGCTTATGCACCACACATTATCTTTTTCCTGTAAATCCTAATTTTTTCAATCAAAATACTACATCTAATATATATATATATATGTATGTATATGTATATGTATATGTATATGTACTATTTTGAATACTTTTGTGAATATTTTGATGATTAATGGACTATCACTAGAAGATAATAAATTTTTTTCTCAATCTTCATGCTCAAATATATGTTATTTAATAGAACTAATATGCATACGTATATATATATTCATATCTCAATTTGTGTCTATATTGTCTGATCTTTGGCTTAATACCCAAAAAGAAAGGTTAAATCTAAATTGGTTGATTAGATACAAATTATTTGATACCATCTAGAAATTGCTCAATACCAACAACGAAAGATACAATTTTTTTTTTTATTTGGGTTGGGTGATAGATACATAATTGATTAATTCCTAAAATGAAATTTTGGGATTTATTTATTCTTTAGATGAGTTTGCGATTGCGAAATGGTGTTAAAAGTGTGAGTGATAATATAAAATTTTTAAGATGTTAAGAATAATATTTTAAAGCATTTTGACATTGCGATGAAGACAAAGGGCATGCTTATTTTGGAAATTTATTTCGATTTTGTAAAATTGGTTTCAGCTTTGTAAAAGTAATAATTTTTTTGAATTTTTATATTTTTTAATTTGTAATATACTTTCATTAATATTATATATTTTAAAAAATAAATTATGTGAGGTGCTAATATTTATTAGGTGTGATGCTAATAATAATTTAAATTAAAAGTTAAATAAAATGTCAAAAGTAAAATAGTAAGTCTAAATAGAATGCCGGTTTAAAAACTATCAAAAACTTCATGAGGTATGGTGTAATTTGCCCTTGATTTTCGAGTGAACTACACGAAGAGTCTACTTAGTTTTAACAAAAAAATTATTTTGGTCCCCATTGTTACAATTTAAACTCTAATGGTTCTGAAAATTTGAAAAGATGGTGGATTTGGTCTCCAAGATTTATGTGAAAGGACATATTTGGTCCTTTTTCATAGTTTTTTTTCTAAGAATCTTACTCAAATTAGAGATGATGGCAGCACAAATGGTCATAAAAAGACCAATTCATTTCTAAACTTACTAAAAGTGGATTGCTAAATACTCTCTCAATCCTGTCCCAAAATATTATCTACTTTCTAAATATAAATGCAATAAAAATTAAAAAATTCCTAAATTATTTTATTTATTGTGCTCTAATATTTACACACTTTATAGAATACCACACTTAGCTAGGGGTAAATTTGAGAATTTATTAATAATTTATTGCAGAGACAACTCGTTTACTGATATTCCAAGTTGGGTTTTTCATATAACACTAAAATTTTGGGACAGAGTGATCACTTTTTATTGTTTAGGCTAACTTTATACACACAATCGGAACCAAAGGTATCACATACACAAAACTTGTGGACTCGTAGTGTCAAAATTAAAACTAGAGGCACAAAATAGATGTTTAAGAGAGTATTTATTGTTTAATTCTTCCCAACTTATCAATTGATATAATCCTTTCATTACAAATAGTTTATCGGTATAGATGTAAATAATACAACTTTTTAATGTGTTGGCAAAATATCTAAGGAGCTCAAGCAGCTCCCAATTCCATCGGAGTATAACTTCGTTCTTAGACATAATACCATCAACGGAAAGAAGAGTCCCTTGGAACAAAAATTGAAGCTAGATCAAGACAACCACAACACAGTTGCAATAAGGTCGTGCACGGTAGATAAAATCGACAAAGCAAACCTATGGCAATTTAAATGGCGCGGAACAAGTGTTTTCATTTCCGAATTCAATAAGTTTCTGTAGAATAAATACATAATAAAAATGTACGGAAACCCATGCAATACACGGGTTTAAAGCTAGCTAAGTATAGGTACAGAGGACGATAACAAAACAAGCCAAATAGAAAAATGTGTTCAAATTTTATATTTTGATGAGCTTTCGAGTATCTATGTTAAATCCTTTTTTCCCGTAATTTCCAAATCGAATGCTTCGCAGCTTCAATGCACGCAGAAGGGATGGTTTTTACTTGCTTACTGTGGCCATTCTTTCTGGATACCGAAAGTGTAGTTGATTTCCAAGTGGCACTTGTTATCGTCGTCTATAAACTGCGAAATGATTCAAAATCCGGGACAAAATTATTGTGCAGCAAAATAGTTAAAAGAACTTTCGAAGTAATTAAATCATATGCCTGATTTCCAACCTATGACCTTATCGGTAGCGTACTGAGCAGGGAGCAGAGATGGGTCACGGCCTCCTGTCCCACAGAATTTCTCCAAAATTTCCATCTTCCTGGCCGGCCCGGACACAGATACCATTGACAAACTGTGTTTATAAATCTCTATTTGTTTTTTATTTTTGTTATTTGATTTTTCATATTAACCTATTTCGCAAGATTACACGCATGACCTTATCGTAATATGAAAATAAAAAAGTATACCAAATCGTGTGAACAATCTCAAGATCACAAGTCGAACAAAGTTATACAGAGCGATGATGTATTCGTTACCTTTGATTTTGCTGTATACGATCCTCTTGCGAAATAGCCAGAAGGGGTAGTCTCTTCGGGCATCTCATGTTTGTAAGGCTCTGCCTGAGGGCTGAATGTCCCGAGCATCTCCTTCGAGTTATCAACTGAAATGACAAACATCGTGCCTTCAATATCTTCGTCTATGAAACCCGTTCCCAAAAAAACTTATCTTGAAAGGCGATATACGAAAATTAAAGTACCTTTAATACCGGTTTTCCAGACAGTGTTAGTGTACCTCAGACCAGAAACAATGTTGTTGCTGACCTTGATGGCGAACCGTAGACGATAATGTGTCCCTTCTTTCAAAGTAAACCATACACCTTTCGGGTCCCCATTTTCGGGGATTTCAAGAACGGTATCGGGTCTCCCTGGGCAGATGATAGTAAGGCTCAATATCTTCACATCAGCTTCAAGAGTTTCCACATCTGTTTTCGGACAAATAGCAATTTCATTAGCCATTTTATAAAACCAACCGTTGTGCAATCAAGTGTTTTGCGGACTTGGTTGATGGATAATTTCTGTAACAATCTCCGTGCAATCATTCAGAAAAGACGTAATAAAGTATTGATATATTGAAATACGTGAAATTTTCGGGTAGACTCGGTCTATCACATAGCTGTTAGACTAGACAATCTAGAAAAATGATACAACATTTACCGACACCAAATAATGCAAATTTCAAATGTTTTCCGCAAATACAAAATCTTGTTATTCCTTCAAAAAAATTAAGCCAAAAAGTTCCCGAAAGTGACACTAACGCTTCAGACTATTTCTTGAACACAAGGAATTCTCTAAAACTCACTACGACCATTCAAGGGTTTAGCTATTTGTTCTAAGCGCAGAAAATAGATTTTTATAGTTTCCTAATTACATGCCGAAAAATAACTAAAATGACAATCAAACCTTGTTTATTCTCTCCATTTGGCAATAGTATCAACCAAAATTAGAAATCACGCCAAGTCGTTAATGAAAATTTCCTCTAGTTGTTTCAACTTAAACCAACTTGCTCTTCTATTTCTTTAACACACGGAATTAACAAGATAGATTTATAGACACATTCATCTTTGTTCAAGTGAATTTTGTGAGACGAAAAAAAATTCAATTATCAGATAAGAAAAAACTAAGGTAAAAAATTCAGACCTCCAACAGCATTGACATCAACACTGCCAAGCAGCTGTTCTTTCCACCTCCTCAAGCTCTCATCATCCTGAATAAACATATATATATATACAATTAAAATAAATACAAAAAAGAGAGATGGTATACATACATAATATCATATACAAAAATTATACAAATATCAATGTGATTACACCCTCTGCTTAAATGTTTCCCTTAAAAAATGCTAATTGCACATGATGTAACTGCATAGACGTTTGTGCAGTTTCAATACATGATTGCCTGCTCGTGAATCATTTTTTGTTCGAAAAAAGTTGTATATGGCAATAAACAATCGAACCTTGTCTTTTTCGAGATGTTCTTTGATGCTGACTTTCGGACCCAACTGCAGACGAGCCTCTTCTTCCTCCTCTTCGGTCGCATAACAAGAAGATTCGCTCGGGGGCCTGCTCAGCTCTTCCGAATGATTGAAAGACATTCGTGGCGGGGTCGGGCTTATTTTCGAAACTTCTTTGTCTTCATCAAGACCCATTTTTTTCACAAGAACCCGAAACAGTTCTAGAATTCCCCAAAACCAAAAGTTGTCAAAACATAGAAAGAAGGAAAATAGTGACAACTTGGAAGAATGTAACATTTACCCAATAATATAAAGATTCGATGCTATGTTACCCGGGACATGTGGAACGAAATTGGAAACATAGTAAACCACATGTAAATTGCGTTACCGTAGAGTCAATCTTCAATTTATCCGAGGATATGTGAGGCAACTATATCATATTTGTACAAAATACACGTCTATTTAAGTCTAACTTAAACTCTTCGAATTGTTCATACTTAGTGAACAAATAATACATACACCATCAAAATTCAACCTTGTGGCAAAAAATTTCAAGAATGCAATTGTACTTGTTCACTAAGTTTAGTGAGGCGTACAACATTTAATAATGTGAGTATCGGGTCACAGTTAGCTAGAGTATTAGTGATTTCGGTAACATATAATAGATGAACTTATGAATAAAAACATACTGAAAAGGAACTGATTGAACATACCTCAAAGACACCCAACAAGAAGATCATCAAAAGCTAAAAATATAGAAGAAAAAGAGAAGCTTTTGTTGTTGAGCTTTTTTGTGGGATAAAAAAAAATGAAATAGTTTGTTTGACAAATCAGGAAATAAGTAGTTTCTGTGGTGATCCGAATATGAAGATTAGTTGGGTGAAAGTGGGTATTTTTCTTTTATTATTTTTTGTGGAAAAATAAAAAATTGGCCATGATTGTGGCACCATGAGCAATAATTGGCGATATATAAGGGTATTGAATCATTCTTGAGGATGTAGCTTAATTGGCTCTCAGCCTTTGCCCTTTGATTTTGCTTCAAATCTTATTCTCTGAATTTTACCCAAAAAAATAAAATAAAATAAAAAGAAAAGAAAAGATAAACTAACACATTGAATACCCAAGAATATAGTTATTAATAAGTACCTCAAACTTGACTCAATAATTACTTAGATGGCCGCAATAAAGAGTCAAATTTAAGTAGTATATCAAATTGGAGTTTCAAGTCAAGTTTGAGATACAGGCTACTCGACTCATTCGCTCGCAGCCATCTCCAGTCAAATCCCATATATTATCAATTTTAAGAAATCAACCATTTTTTGCCAGAGGAACTGTACTTGAGGCCAAGCATTTTAAATATTAGTTAAACGTGATTGAATTAATATGCTAAATCTATATACACATTATGAAATAAAAATTAAATACCATCGAGCACGAGTTGAGTCAAGCTCAGGCAATGGGTAACCTCGATCATGTCCAATTTAGACAACACTGAACTCGTACTCAAGTCAAGCACAAGCTCTTGGTAATGATTTCACCAGACTTGTGCTCAATTAGATCAATACTCAAAGCTCAAGTCGTGTCACCCCCACAAGACAACATACATATTGCACAACATAAACTTTAAAAACATATAATATAGCACGACTAAAACTTTAGATATACAAACTGAAAGTATCTCGAATTGTTAAGATACTTTTAGGATTAGCTATACATAAGAATATATATGCAACCACTAAGATTGGAATCAGCTCTCGTTAAAGCAAAACAAAGCTGGGCAAGCAATTCAACCTGTTAATACTCCCATCCCATCATACGACAATAAAGGGGTAAATTAGAACCCGGTAATACTCCTATCCCATCACACGACGATAAAGGATTATACTAATTTACTCCAATCCGCAAGAATTTTGCTGCTCACCAAATCATATAGGAAGAATTCACCAAAGATTTAAAAACCAAACTACAAATAGCACAAAGTTGAAATATTCGCCAATACTGAAATAGTTCAAGGTAACAGCCAGATCAAAAAGAAGTCTACGATTCCATTAGTTCATAACATAGAAAAAACTGGAGGACAGGATATTCCCATTAGGAATGAGCAAATATAAATTAAGAAACCCGAAATGGAGTTCAGGTACAAGCAGCTTCAAGCAGCAGCTCCGGTACCCTTTCCCTTCTTCCTCTGTATCTTCTTTGTGTAGAACTCCAGCTCCTTGCCCTCCAAAATATATCTATGTATAAAAACAATATCAAGTATATCAGGAAAGAGAAAGAGGCATTTTCAATAACTGGGAAAACTTGTAATCTCCTCAAGCTTAAATGATGCATCTTGACATATTGTTTGGAAAATACTTCTATACTTTCGTACTTGCATGTATAATGGTAAAAATGGTTGTTTGGCAACACCCTTGAAAGTAAATTTTTTTGTACTTCAAATTGTAGTTTCTAAAAGTATATAGGCTTTGATACTTTGATCATAAAATTATACTTCTATTAACTAGCATTACTTTAAAATACTTTTCACTACTCCTAACAAAAAATAAGTACGATATATTTTTCTCCCACTTTATAACAAACACGCCTATAATACTTGTAAGTTTTACTCAGAAAAATACTTTTTAAACCTCCACCAAAAGAAAATACTTTTGAACATATAAGATGTAACAAGCCAAGCCCAACAAACCCATTTTTCAATTTAACATTGGGTAATAACAACAGAAGTATTGGTACTCGATATTCTAGTAATGTGACAGAATGGTATTATCAACCTCAGGGTTAATAACCTTTCAATTAAACAATATTGTCAACAAATAAAGAGAAGTTTCATACCCATCACAACGACCACACTGGCCAGGTCGGGATGAGATTGCAGCTAACAAACGCCCACCAGCAAACTGATCCTCAATATGCTGATCAAGGACACGACCTTCCTGACGACTCTCGATCTTTCTCTTGACATGATTGCTCTTCTTCTCCTCTTCAGTAGCTGCTTCTCCTTCCTAAAGAGCCAGAATTAGTAAAATTTAAGACGATTATGCAAGACTGGCAACATAGGAGTTACTCGGAGATTACAACACCGATACTAGCAAACAAACTGCCACACTGATGCAATGGATCTATATGATATCGAATACCAATAAGTAGCTCTTGAAGCTATACTTCTTTTTTCTCGTAAGTCAAGACAATAGGCGTAGATGGAGATAACTTGGACCTCAATTTCAAAGTTAGAAGTGAAGGTGCTTCTCCAATTGAGCTTCACAGTGCCATTATTGTACAAGAAAAAATTTCCAACCCACCAGACTCCGGAAAAAAAAAATCACCAAAAAAAAAAACTAAATGTATCACAAACTTGCTATGTGATGTGACTAACCCCCATAATTATAGGCTTCAAGAAAAGAAGAAAATAAATATCCACTTCAGTCAAGAACAAACAGTTGTGAAACTCCACTTCAGTCAAGAACAAAAACACGCTAAAATGAATCCAAAAGATCATAGAGGACATTAACTGTAAGAAACTCTCACCTCTCCTTTCTTGGTAGGAGCAGCACCTTTCTTCTTTCTACCAATATCGACTCCATAGTGCTGATGATACCACTGCTTAAACGGTGCTGCATCGACCTGAATAACAGCACCCTTCACCAAAGTTTGTGTCCTCACCAACTCATTGTTTGATGCATTATAAACGACATCAAGAATACGAGTCTTCCTGGTCACAGCCTCACTCCCCCAAGAGAAGTTACCTGTGTCCAACCTCAGGGCTCTCCACTTGACATTCCCACCCCGAACTCTTATCCTTCTAACAGTCTTGTTGCTATCCAACTTAGTGTTGGCTGGCTGTCTACCGAGCTCGTACCTATGAACAAATAAACGTCAATGAGGTATGCATAATTTGACAGAGTTGCACAAACCAATCACTCACACACACACACAGACACACACACACACACATATATATCCTAAGGGTCCCGATTCATGTATCTTTTTCAAGTTATAATCAATCAAATCTGCAGCGTAAGTACACAAGTTCAACAAATAATGCAAAAACAATACAAACGTATGAAATCGAATTATTCTCTAAGGAGTTCATATAGACTCATCAGGAATATACTAGCAGGTGCAAAACATGGATCTAGGCACCTGGGGATAACATTAAATCATGCCTGATATACCAAAAAAATCTACAAGCAGAGACAGACCGATCTGAATACCAATACTTGGGAATTAAGCAATGTTATGAACGAAAAAAAGTTATATTCCTCATACATCAAAAAAGTTGGCAAACTGATCAAAACAAGGCATACCAGCAGTCTTAGTAACCATCAGACACTAATCCTCAAAATTGCAGATTAACAAACGATAAAAGCAAGACTTCAAGAGCAAAAGAGTTGACATATCTAAAACAAATATAGCACAAAAACAAAACAAAAAAGAGCATGCATTTTGTGAAATTATTATGATAAACCAACACAAGCATCAAATACAGCTACGAATGCTTATCTGTCCAATAACTAGTAGAGAAGGAAAAATATTTTGAATACTAGAAAAATCATTCAGATAATTAGCAATGTAGAGCACAAACATCACAGTATAAATCTAAGAAAATTGGCATTTAAAAAAATTTTAAAAGGGTTTAGAAACAATGTTTGCAGAAGCCAACAAATGCCCACTAGCAGGGAAAGAAAGCTATATGAATACTAATTGGTCAATTATCTGTATAGAGCACAAATATCAGTGTAAATTAAAACATCATCCTTTTATAAGGGCCCTCTAACCTGTTCCCCCTATTTCTAACCCCTAAATTTTAGTTCATATGCCTTGACCTTTAAAATGGAGGTTGGAATATGGAGAATACCCTCACCAGAGCTTCTAAACTTGTAAGAGGACTTGGGATGCACATTAGTCCTTAGTTCAAGGGGAGCAGGGTAGAAAACCCCTAAATGATTAAATAGTTTTAGATCCTAGATACACTGGTATGAGTGTTTTCTGGGTTTTAATTCCTAAAATTTTGGGTAGAAACTCATTTATGATCATTGTTTGCGGAGAGCCCTTGTCCATTGATGATTTGACTTTTGTTGTTTGCAACTCTTTATGTTAAGATGACTGCTTCGTCGATTAGACATGTAGCAGAATTGGGTATTTCTCATTCTTTCAATATCTCCTTTTAAAGGTTAAAAAAAAAAAAAAAAAAAAACTGAACTGGTTTGACCGGTTCACTGGTTTTCGGACCGGTTCAAAGCATATCCGATTTTGAGGGTCACCCATACCGGCCTAGGCACCGGTTCCCGGTTGAACCAGCCGGTTTGTTTCGGTTTTTAATTCCTTGGATGTAAGGGTTTGGAAACCCACAGGGGTTTGGGATTGATTGAACCAAACATATACACATACACACACGTGTCCATCCATTCAAGGCATGATGGTGTTAATTTAGGACAAAAAGATCTTATTTTGAACGAGATTTAACATAAAAACTCAAAAATTTATATGCTCTAATGGTGCACAAAACTATAGAATACACTTCTGAACATGAATTTCTAAAAAGAACATTTTAGTTTATTGCAAATCTCATCACAAATAAGATTTTGCTTTGAAACTTACTCGTGCTACACCCACACCTGGTCAATAGAGAAAAATCAAATTCCTAATAAAAAAATTCATCCTGTGATCCTGCATACATACAAATGTGTCAAATGCACGCACAAGTAAAAAAAAAAAAAAGGACCTGAATTTCTTCGATGGCTGAACGAAGCTCGGGATTGTCCTTGACGGACTTGAGATGACTGACAGCTCCCCAAGTCACCGTCAGCCGATCGACAATCCTCTCTAGTGGCTCCACCAGCTTCTCCCAGGCCGGCTCCACCGTCCTCTCAAGCTCACCCAATTCACTCTCCTACACAAAAAAACAAGTAACCAAATCACAAAATAAAAAGTATTGTTATGTGCTTATTTTTAAACAGGCAAATTATATTATTTATTTTTAAAAAAATTATATGAATTTTTGAAACATTACACTGGTATTCAGCCTCAGTATCGTGCCTCCATGGTAAAACATTCCAACATATCGATTTCTCTGCCACGATGTACTCAGACTTTTATTTCCCGGCCTTCACCAACCGTTTCACTAGCGTGCCTAGCAATAACACCTCCTCAATTATTGTATCCCTATCGAAATTATCGTATATAAGCTCATTCTTGGCTTGAAAGTAAGATTGTAAACATGTATTCAAGAT
Organism: Embelia ribes; assembly: GCA_001753735.1. Classification (NCBI taxonomy): domain Eukaryota; kingdom Viridiplantae; phylum Streptophyta; class Magnoliopsida; order Ericales; family Primulaceae; genus Embelia; species Embelia ribes. The sequence continues at coordinate 10,984 of MKEJ01003133.1, forward strand.
ATACAACTGATACTTACATATCACGACATGATAAATGCGGTAGAACATGCTCATGAGCCTTATTCTTCTTTCTATCTTTTCGCTCTTTCTTTTTCTTTTCATCTTCTTTTCTTCTCTTTCTCTCTATCTCGCTCTTTCTCTTCATCCGGAAGCTTTCTGAACATACAAACAAAATATGGTATGTAAGTATATGTGCTTATGTGTATATATGTGTTTGAGTACATATAGCTCTTCAAAGAAGTTTTATCATCGACCTTTATCAGTCAACTATTTTGATGAATCAGTTGACTTATTCATCAGTCGACTGATTCATGCTATATGCGACTTTTTAAGCATAAATTCAAATTTTGGGGTATTACAGAACAAAGTCCCTATGTTCATGTTTTATGGGGAGGTGAAATTCGATCTTTTAAAACAAAGAAAAATAAAGACCTAAAGTAAAACTATGTACAATGAATTGCCCTCCACGGAACGATCACTCATAGGTCTTGTCAAGGAGACCTATATCATCGATTGTTTCGTAATTGTTATTATAGTATGGTTTCAAACGATAGCCATTTACCTTGAAAATTACTATCTAACTCGATTCCGGATCGTAAATTTCATATGTACTATACGAACCAATATCGTGAATAACATAGTGCCCTGCCCACCTTGACTTAAGTTTTCCAGAAAAAGGATGCAAACAATAATTATAAAGGAGGATTTTGTCCCTCACCTCATAGGTTCGTTTTGAGATGTGTTTGTCATGCAAGCTTTTTAATTTGGCTTCTGAAACCTTTGCGTTCTCGCATACATCATTTCATAGCTTTTCTAACTCGACAAGATTGAGTTTCTGATTTTTCCCAAATGTGGTCCACGACTCATTAGAATATTGGACATGTAATACCCCATGAATCCACACAACACAATATTGTCCGCTTTGGGCAAAGTTATACGTGCGGCGCTGAAACTTCCCAGGGAGGTCACCTATCCTGGGATTGCTCCAGCACGACCACGCTTAAC
>MKEJ01003146.1:0-12642 GCA_001753735.1 Embelia ribes
AAAAATTTAAAAAATATATTTTTCAAATATGTTGATGTGTGTTTTATATATTGGCCGAAAAAAAAGTAAATTTTTAATGGAGAAAGGATAAATGGTAACATTCTCATTTGGAAAGTCACTGTTGCATTTTCTTGAAAGTTTTTTGAAAATAAAAAAAAAACTGGATTTACATAATTTCTCACCAATTTTTCCTTTCCTTTTCTATTGGAGAAAGGGGAAGTCACAATAGAAAGGTTGGTGTGAATGCTCTTAGTACTTAGAAACTAAATAAAGATATTGGTGTGAAGTTTCCATTTGGTTTCTGGAGAAATCTTGAAGCTGATAAGATCAATGACAAATTATTCTCCGAATGTTGAATGTTTTTCCAAAAGATTATAATTCTTTTGTCTCTAATGGGTTGCATAAATTGGGATCGTTATTTGTAAGGGCACTCAAAATTTTAGGAATTAAATCCAAAGGAATTATCCAACCAGTATATCCAAATACTATTTAGGGAATTATCCAACCAGTATATCCAAATACTATTTAATCCCAAAAAATTGGGTGTTTGCTAGAATGCTCCACCTTGAATTAGGAGTCTATTGTTCATCCTTAGTTCTGTTTTTAAGTTTATGGGGTCATTCTCCTTATCGCGGAGTCTATTTTAAAGTTCGGTAATAGAGATTAAAATTTAGATGTTGAAAATAGGTACTTGTGCCTTTTGTTTTACTGTGCTGTCAAAGTCGGATGTTTAACCAAAAGATTATAGTTTTTTTTTTTTTATTAATAGGCTTCAAAAACATATTGATTGTTTTGGGACTTGTTGGAGGCTAGGGATTTAGACATTTAGTTAGGAGGCAAGATTAAACCAAATGGCATAGTAGTACTACTACTAATTGCATCATATAAACTTTAACAATAAGCGAGATTAAGCCGAAAGGCGTAGTAGTAGTACACCTAATAGCATCATAGAAACTGTAACAATGAGCTAAAGAAATTTACTTATAAATTATGTTGCATGTAATGCAAATGATTATGATTATATGAATATCATATTATGGTTTGCCAGTGTAGGGAACTGGACGGCTACTTCCTTAGTAAACATTGGAATGGAAATGTGGAAATAGAATGAGACTGGCACACTCTAGTAATGCAATTTACTACTTAAACCTATTAATTTTCTACAGGATTAAAATCACTCCATTGCGTTCCGTCATACCAAACTAAGGGTTGTCAAATTTTGTTGTAGATGAGAACTACTTATGGCCTTGTTTCTTTCACTTATAGAGTGCTGTTTTTCTTTTGTTTTTGGTGTAAGCATTATATAACATAGGTTATTTTCACTTTGATTTCTGGCGGAACGCAACTTATGCTTCCAGTTAAACTGAGGATTTGACCTATTCAGATGAATGGACAACCGATAAAGTGGTGATTACATTGTCCTTAGCGAAGCTTGGGGTTGAGTTTGGAGTCAAGATAAGCAGTAGGGTAATGCTTTCAAAAGCAGGAATCATGTTCTGCAACTTATCAATAAGAAAAATGAGTAAAAATCTAAATCATTTTATATGCATGAACATGTGGCCCTAGTTTTGTACAGCAAATTCGGAATGTTGTGGTTATTCTTAAGAAAGATGCAGGTTGTGGTTGAGAGTAATGCAAATGTGGATTATGAGAATGATGTGTGATTGTTTGCTGGAGGAATTGGCGCATCATACCCTGTTTAAACATTCACATCAAAATTTGCAATTTGCAATTTTTGAATGGCATTGGCCTACATTATCACTAATTTTCCATCCATTCATGAGGAACTTGAGCATCATAAGTAGTCATAGATAATAATGCTGAGTGATGATTTTACCTCAAATTAAAAGGACACCCAGTCATTATTCAACCTTTTTTGCTGCTTTTTGGACTCCTGACATGTATTCTTTTTCTTCTTATGAATTGAATTTAACTCCAAGTTTTATATATGCTCTTTGCTTTCACTTTTCTTCTTTATAATCCAAGTTCTTTTCTGCAGCGTGACAGAGCCGCATGGTTAATGCGGCCTAAGGATACTCTCATTGATGTGGTGGCTGAAAATCTATTGGATCGATTGGAGGTACTACCTTTTTTTAATGGGAGGATTTTCACTTCTTTTAGGTTGATACCATGATTTATTAAAATGGTTTAGTTTTTTAAAAAGATCACACATTTTGGGCGTTTGTGGATGTTTCTAGAACCTTGCACATTCCTGCCATTCTAATAAAAATTCTGTGTCTGGAATTCATCCCATTTTTTGATAATGTAATTATTTTATTGTAAAATTACGGACACAAGCTCCTAACATTTGTTGAGGATAAAACTTCTTCCAAATTTGATTGCCAATTGTCTTTTCTTGAAAATCATTTACTTTGTAAAATTATGGCAATTTATTTTGATCCAACTTTTTGTAAGTTATGATATCTGCAGTAAAAATAAGCATTGTACTAGTTTCAACTTTTTCTTTTGGCAGTAAAAATTTAGTTTTGAATGGTAAGAATTGCCTTTTTTGGCACTTTCAGTCTCCTATTTTCTTTTTATACAGGATTGCAAGAAAAATTTTCCTACTGCATTATGTTTGGGTGGTTCCTTGGAAGCCATTAGGCGCTTATTACGTGGGCGTGGTGAGTTTAATTTATTACTTGCAGTTCTATCCTTGTCCAACACTGGTGAGGTAAATTCCATATACATTAGAATCACTGTTGCATGAGAATACAATTTCAGTAGCAACAAATTTTGACAACAGATCAGGTTTCATATGATGGATTTTTGTCCATCTTAAACCTTTGTTGGTGATATAAACTCCTGATCTTAGAATATTATCTTTGAACAACTCCTTTATTTTTCTGGGGAAACTGCTTAGGTCCAATATCCAATGATCCAATCTATAATTAAGCTCATAAATAAAAACAGTCTAGTTACACCTTTAGAAAACCGACATCACATGTCACTCGTGTCGATAAATGATCTGTGCTATGTAATTTTCTAATAGGAACATTGATCTTTTGAATTCAATACCCTGAGAAGTTCTTTTGTTAATCCTCGAGTTGGATAAGAAAGGGCATTTCCAATATGTTATTGTACTCTACTGTGGCACTAGGCTTTATTGGAGTTCAGGCGAAGGGATGTTGGCAAGAAAAGATGTAAAAGTGTTACTCGTACTACTTGTATTCCTTTTCACGTCCATTTATGTTTCTGGAAGGGGTTTGAATATGGATGCTCTTTCATCTTTGAATCTTTTGATAAGCCAGAAAGTTCGGATACATTCTTTTATTATATATATAAACTATAAACGTGTAACTATGTTTGTTTCCCAACTAAATGCGTTCGGAAAGTGTAAACATGTGTAAAGATCAATAGACATTTAACTCAATGTTTCTAAGGTTCAATGAATTAAATATTATATTCTTTCACTTTGGAAGACTTACGGCAGTCAACAGTTTTATTTCTGATTGTTAGGGCCTTTTTCCATTTGATTGGCAAAGTACGTGACGTCATTTATTGATCTCTGATCACAATCACAGTTGTATGGAAACTCAGTATCTAGCTTCCTATGCTCTTCTGTCGTAGAAAATATGTAAGCTAATATAATCTATTGCTGTGCGCAGGTGCCATTCAAAAGCTAGTCATGATGGACATGTCATATGATATGGTGAAATTGTGTAGAGATGCAGAGCAAGATTCTCCAAACCAACATGTTGAAACATCATTTGTAGTTGGCGATGAAGAGTTTCTGTCCGTAAAAGAAAGGTCGGTTGCTCTCAACTGTCTGTTTGCAATTTGTNNAAAAAAAAAAAAAAAAGAAAGAAAGCTGAACTTGTTATAGTTGTGAATATGAAGTTCTCTAGATTTGGTCATTAGCTGCTTGGGACTCCATTGGACAAATGATCTGCCTGGAGCAATGATACAGGTACTTTTTCCAATAATGTTCATTAGTGTGTGGATCATTCTAAAGTTTCTTCGTTTGATCCTTGCCTTGCTGCCGGAATCGTTACCCCTCTCTCTCTCTCTTGGCGGCCGCCCGCCCCCCCGCCCCGGGGCCCGCCGCGCCCCCCCCCCACAATTGCTGAAAAATTTTGGATCATTTCTTGATTTGTGCGTGTCATCATTGGACATAGGTCATTTTTATCTGTATTGTTCCAATTTAATCGGATGTCACTGAAGAGGAAAAAAAAATGGCTTATCTATCATATATAAGTATTTATACTATCACTTACATGGTCGATGTGGGATTAAAGGATACAAAAATTTATCATAATTATGTATGCTTAAGCACAAATTATTTTCTTATTTGGGGCTTTTGCACCTCAGTTTGATTTATATACACACTTTACAATTGTAAAACAAGGGCCATAAACTCTTGATTACAAAATCTTACACATAAATGTCATATCTTTGTAAATAATTACTACATAAGCAATAGTTTGGCCCCTCCCATCATTTTAAGAATCTCCCTAATTATTACAACTTTTGCTTTTTGAAATTTAAAATTTTGCTTTTTGAAATAAAAGAACTTCTCACTGTAGTTTTATTGACTCCATCCTTTGCAGTTTTGACAAATTTTTTCTTCTGTACACGGTATCATGAGTTTTTATACTTCTATTTATTTTTCTATTAATTGAGAATATTATTAAAAAAAATAAAAATTGACAGTAAGTTTTTTTTCTTCTGTCCGGAGGTGACCCGGGTTCGATCCCCGGCAACGGCATGTTGCTATACCGTTAGGTCCCCGGAATCTCTTTTTTATTGTTATTTTCCTTTTTCCGTCATTATACCGAGCAAAAGCATCCCTCTTTTTCTATTGAAGATATTTGAGAATTGTGATTTGATTAGTATCATATTTAGTTTCATTTGATATGATTTGATCAGATATGATATTTAGATTTAAAAATAATTTTATTTTTTTTTCATATATGTTTCTCATTATACTATAAGTAGGGATTTATGTCTCTACAATCAATAGACGAGAAAGACTTTAGTCCCGAGCAATTGAGATATTATACGAGAAAGACGATAGCTTCGCTTCTAATTATGATATTACCATTGTCGTAGTGGCGAATTCGACGAGAGGATTATTTGATCATTGCAATTCTTTTGAACAAACTTTTGGTCCATTCTTATACTTGAGTGTATTTGAGGTTGGAATGAGTTTGATCATACTAATTAGGGTATTTGTTTATCATTCCTAAAATCGCTTCTCAGCCCAAATTTTTTAATTTTTGTTTAGCATTTAAAAAGAAAAATATTGCTCTTATGCAATAATTTAAATGCTAATGATGAACATCCAATAGTCATAGCTCAAGAAACTAAGAACAAATCCATCTCAAACCAAAAAAAAAAAAAAAAGGTTGAACAATATATCATGTTTGACACTCTGCAAACTGGTGACTTGGGGTATGTCCTTCAATAGAGGAAGGGTGAACATAGGAAATAGCAAAAAATGGTAACGGCATAAGAAAACCCCACTCAAACGGGTGCCAGTTGTGTTTCCAACATGAAATTTCCATTATAAATTCTGATGCATTCAAAAAAATGACATATTCAATGATAAAAAGTAGAGAACACGTCCATGTACCACATTTCTCCACACAGACGAATGAAACATTCCCTCGAAATAGTGTCACTGAATCAAGCGAAATTAATAGAAATCGTACAACAGAACTAGCTTCACCAGTTAAAGAGAGAGACAAGAGAACAAGGAGACTACACACCAGTGCAACAAATCGTCTAACCAGTTTTCGTTCTTACCAGCCTCTTATTTTTACTACTTTCCACAGATGATAAGGTGATTCAGAGGCACAAAAAGATAAGGTGACTCATTCTCTCTGTCACACACACAGACAAAGATAAAGAAAGAAACACAGGCGTGCAGAGGTGGCATTTCATCATCCTAAAAACCTGGATCTTCTCAATATCTCCCCTGCAATAGTAAACACAGCTATTTCAATAAAAACTGGAAATGAGAACACGCTCAAGGGCAAAGGAAAAAAGAACGAACAAAATACAATAGAATATCATTGTTTTCATTTTTTATTTCGCAGCTTCAATTTACATGATTCTTAAATATGACAGCAAACATATCTTACTTGGAAGTCAAGTAGCATCTTGGAGACAAGAAAAACAGAGAAATTAAAGAAGAGACAGAAAAGAAATTACAATCCAAAAATATCTACTACTTCTCAATATTATCACTTTGGGCACTTCGGGAGAACTAAGTAGCATTTGCACATGCTTCCCATTTCCCAAAGTCCCAACTACAAAAACTTATCATGTTCAACAATTTCTAGAAACCCAAAAGCTCATAGATAGCTGGCTTTCTAAGAGACTTTTGATGACTTCCCGTGGAGTCGTTCTGCTAGATTGATATTATTTTCTAGATTGTCCTTTCTTATCCCCACTTATTAATCCAAAGTGCCCATACTACCAGTTATTAATGTAACTGCAATACATAGTTACAATAGCCTATTTATGTCACATGACATATAGATGAAAACTCTCAAGGCTGCTCAGGTCAAGAGTTCAAGTTCAAAAGTTCCACTGACATAATGATGCTTAACAACCAAAAGTCTTAATTTTAGGTTCCCAATTTATGACAATAGTGTTATCTGCATTAATCATTAAGTGAAGTCAACCAATAAGAGGATAACCTTCACACCTTCATCGACGCAATTCAATTCTTACAGTTGACATGTCCTCCCTCTAAATCGACTGAATTAAGAATCAGAACTTCCAATATATGCATCAATTCTTTGCAAACAGAATTGGAGAGCAAATTTAGTGGTAACATTTTCTTTACAGAGAAGTCTTCATTAAATAAGGCAGATGTACTACTCTTTCCTATGTTGTTACCTTAGATCTCAATGTCGTATTTTTGCAAAAAGTTCAACACGGAGCAAAATTCATAAAATTGTAGATGCTGCTTTTTTGGAAGATTTTTAATGATAGATAAAAAAAAAAAAACTTAAAAAAGATAATTATGTTGTACCAGAGAAAAGTACATTAAATTTTCGTACAGATTGTGCTATGGTGTGGCAGCTTTATGAGAAAGCAAGAGACACAAATCTTATACTTCTGAATACATTTTCAACAGAAATATTTTGACCAAAGTTCCCACAAGCAGGTCTAAATTTCAAAGCACTTTAAAGATACAACTCATCAAATGTACACCCAGTTCAGGAAAAGTCATCCCAAAGGGTACTTCTTAGGCCCCGTTTACTAACATTTAAATTTATTAAAAAAATTGTTGTTGGATTGCCTAGTGCACATTGTGGGGTGGTATTGATGTACGCAGCCTCACCCTGTTTCAAAGAGATGTTGGCTTCAGGGTACGAACCCGACCCTCAAGTCGCAAAGGAAGCGTGCATCGGGCTTTAAACGCCACCAATATCAATTTCAGAAGAGGCTGAATACGGAGCAACTATTATATTCAGATGCCATGAAACAACAAGCCATCTCTTGCATGTTCACTAAATCTTGTAAACAAGGTAAAAAATCGTTTGCAGAACTTGTTTAGTTTTTCTGTTGCCAAATAAAAATAGATTGTTTAAGTTTTGATCCATAAAATGGAAACACGTGTTTCTATTTCGTACTTCTGCTTTTTGTTTTTCTCTTATGTAAAGCTTGGCCGAAGACTCGAGAAGGATTAACCTATTTTCTCTCTCTCTATAGTTCCTCTCTCTCACCATCGTCACCTGGAACATCATCTTTCTCTATCTCTACTAATCTCCCATCAATAAAAAAACTGATTTTCTTCATGTTCTATTCCTTATTCCTTCACCCCCTCTTTTCTCCATTGAAGCCCTAATTAAGAATCAAATCAGCAATTGCTTCTTGTAACCAATTTTTGTCTAAACCCAGATCTAATTATTGATTCCTCAATCTCCCTAGATCTTGGAATTGCAATCTCAGATTTCACTCAAAATGGTAAATCTATTTGGGGGGAAAAAAATCAGTTGATGAAAAGTGTGATTTTCAACTAATTGGTAATGGACTCCCAAAGCAGCAGCAGGAGAAGGCTGGTTTTGTTCATTAACATGGTGGATTTGGGGGGCTTATAGGGTATTCATATTTCTTTTGGATTTGTAAATAAAAAAATGTTTAGTAAATGGGTTTTCATCTCAGTTTTAAAAAATCACAAACAGCAACAAAAACACATAAAAAAACACCTGAAAAACATAAAAACAAAAACATAAACATCAGTAAACGAGGCCTTAAGATGCAGTTTCGCAAGATAAACTTTTTAGAGCCTACCAATCCAAACAGGCCGCTAAAATTTTATATGCATACACGAGCAAAAAAGACGTCAAATCTGACAGAATTCAAAGATGATGTCACATAAATAGTAAAAAGAATATTAATACCAGTCAGCAGATATATTGATTCGGTAAAATACTATAATTAAGAAAAAATAACAACATTTTGGAATTGAAAGGCGGGAATCTTACTTGGTCTGTGCCAGATTGTCCCACTTGTCCAAAATTTCTCTGCCCCAACTCATCGTTGTTCCTCCGCTCCATCTGCTGATATTGAAAACCTTGAGAGTGATTTTCTCCTGCTCCTTGTCCATAATTCCCCCCAGGCATTTGTCCGTAATTACCACTTGATTCTTGCCCATTACCACCACCCATTTGCCTGTAATTTCCTCCTGCTCCTTGGCCCTGTGTTACCCCTTGCAGAGGCGCATAATTCCTATTATCTCCTGGGTAACCCCTCTGGTCGGGTTGGGCCCTTGCTACTCCTAGAGGATTGTAATATTCTTGCTGGTTTTGGTTGTAATTATTACCCGGATATGGAGGCATTGAGTCTCTCCCTCCGGGAGTAGTATTCATTGGCAAAGGATTTCTCCTCTCTCCTCCACCGATTGGACCATAATTAGGCTGCACTGAAGGAGTTTGTAGTTGCCCAGAGTTTCTAACATCCCCGTAAGAAGGTCTCTGGTTGTCATATCCTCGATTACCTTGTTGGTTCAGCACTGAAGGATTTTGCGGTCGTTCAAAGTTCCTATTATCCCCATACCTAGGTCCTTGGTTGTCATATAATTGATTACCTTGTTGATTAGGTACTGAAGGATTTTGATGCTGTCCAAAGTTCCTATTATCTGTATACCTAGGCCCTTGGTTGTGATATCCTTGATTACTTTGTTGATTCGGCACTGAAGGATTTTGCTGCTGTCCAAAGTTCCTATTATCCCCGTATCTAGGTCCTTGATTGTCATATCCTCGATTACCTTGTTCATTCGGCATTTGGCGCGGACTGCGATTAAAATCTCTATTACGATCGCCATATCTTCCTCCCTGCCTTCCATATTGCACTGGAGGTGGCCTGGGTGTAATTACTCCGTTATCATACTTGTCACCTGATTTCACAGAATATATACAAGCTTCAGACAGTCAAAAATCAAAATATACACTATAGCTAGCTCACCAACTCACTAAAAAACTAGAGGAAAGACGTTTAGGTAAATACAATTTTTCCACATTAACTGTATCAGCAATTTCAATTAGTTTTTAACAAACCAACCACATAAGGCAAAAGAAAGAACACCAAATTATCTGTGAGCACGGGTTAACTAACAGTCACAGAGTGATAATCATACCTCCATACTCTTTGTTCACAGGATCAATATAGGAATCTGGCAAAACAAACACAACTCCTGGCAAGCCTGATTCCGATAGGAAATTCAAAGTCAGAAACATTAAGATGATGCTTATACATTATTTCTCACCAATTTGAAGGTTGAAATGTGAGGCCTCTTTCCATAGTGATTGATAGTGTTATATACTCCCATTCAACAAATAAACAATTAAGATTTTAGTATGAGATTTGCCATGCCTTACCCTTAAACTTCTCAGATTCTTCTTCGGATACAAGGCACTGAAAGCCCTGGTAAGTTGTGGTGCTACAAGCATACATCTTCTTCTTAGCCTCTTCATAGCTATAATCATATCCAAATTAATCAGAAATGCCAATTATTTAAACGAATATAGCTTCAGGGAACTAAATAGATTTCAAAGCCAATGGACCACTAGTGAACCGTTACATGCTAAAGTAACAACATAATTATCTAAGATCAATATATTGAAAAATACAAGCAAATGTCAGAGTCTCAAGCATACCTTACGACAAATTTTTCATCAATAAAATGGATGATATTACGAATTACTAACAGTCTCAAAGTAGACCCGCCATATTACAGTTGTTAAAATGCAACCAAACAATAAAGTAAAAAAAGAAAGATTGCGACATGTTCCGTACACGCAAGGAATAGAACAGCAAAAGAAATGCATACATGCAATCCAGATCAAAAAATACTACACGGAATCTCAAAGGATAAAATATAGATTGCCCAAGTCTACATGGCTAATCACAATTCATTATCTCATACATTCTCACTTGACTTCTCAACCGTGTTAGCTCCCACACTTTGTTTGCAAAAAGTTTTGATACCATCTTTCTCTATCTGTTTCTCCCCAATACAGCTAGTAATAACAGGAAAAGATGATAGGAAGCACATGGGAAAACATTCTCATGCTACACTGAATATGAATTGAATATGAAACCATACGCACATGAGCAACAAATAGAAGAGAGAACAGAACAAACTTCCAACAACTTCCGAAAGAAATCCCAAACCTCAAGAGGAAATGTAATATGAAAAAACCAAATGACAAAATAATCTTAAGAGGTTGGTGTAATTAAACCAGAGATGGAAATAACGATATCATGTACACAATACAAAGAAACATACATACATACATACATATATATTTATATATACATACATATATATATATATAAACTTATCGAACAAGAGCCATGAGCCACATCTAATAATAATTTACAAAAACGTATTCAGATGAGTAAAGAAGCAGGGGTACGAAAGCAAACAATTGGAAATTTGAATCCTCAAGGAGAAATGAAATACAAGGAACCCAATTCACTAAATAAGATTCCATGTTCTATGTAGCCCCGAGACATAAAACAACAATAGCATGTATGAAATAAGTAGAAACAGCTACTACTAACAAAACCATATTTACAAGAGCAAATAGCCATATCTAAATAATTTATTATTTTTTTTAAATTCCAATGCAAATACGAGCAATAAAATTCCGGGCACCACGTAACTAACTCAAGACAGAAAACAACAATATTTGTGTACACACTACGTAGAAATAGCATAACAGTTGTAGCATACAGTGCAGTCAAAGTCGCTCCAAGTGCTCGCCTAGGCACCAAGGCAAGGCCTAGGTATCATAAAGTCAAGATCATAAGACAAGAACTGATATATAATACTCATTTGAGAACGAATATCACGGTAGTCATAAATCAAAGGGAGGAACCATGTGTTACAATTTTCAGTGCCTCACTTCAGCAAAGCGAGCGCCAAGACAAGCACCTAGCGCCTAAGGCGGTGAAGGGTTCTAACGCCTTGAAGGCACCTAGTAACAAAAACATATTGACACATCTAAACAATTTTCAAAAACATATTTGTACACTGTTGGAGAATAATATAAATAATTAAAACGATGCACCACTTGAGCTTTAGTAGAATTGTCAACTTATCATGGTATCAGAGCCTAGGTCACAGGCTCAATTCTCCATAGGCAAGGATGCAGTAAAAGATTTGCTAAGGGGAGCCACAACACCCCATAATTTCAAAAAACCCAATTAATGTCTTATTTTCTACAATAAAAAATTATGTATGTAGCTTCAACACCCCAAAATAATCTTTTAGCTCCCCATAATAATTATGCGGCATTAAGCACCCCCCATCTTTAATAACTAATTCACCTCTGCCCGCAAGTACACTGCACCACTCCAATTGAAAACTATCAAAATAGCAATAACTACGAAAACAAATAAACAAGTGCATGGTCCTCCATAAGGTTGAATGAGCTTATTGGAGAACACTATAAATAACTATTGAGTGTGTCCTGCATGTGATGGAAGTAGTAGAGAACATTATAACCAACAAAAAAGTTGTCCCTAACGACTAGTAGAATAAAATACTAATTGAAAAGTTTTAGTGTTGATTCATCATCATCTTCTTCTTCTTTTTAAATCAAGTCTTAATCCCAAGAATTTGGGTAGGTTACAGAGAGCATGCAACGTGAGAACTTCCTAGGTGGTCACCCATCCCCCAAAAGCACGATGCACTATAAACTTTTATGGGGGCCCCTATCCTAGTACTATTCTAGCCCAATCACGTTTAACTTCGATTGATCATCACACCCTACTAACTAATTAACTAATTAAAAGTCGCCCTTCTAACAGCTAGTTGAATACTATAACTAATTAAAAAAGTTATAGCATTGGACAATAATAATAAACTAATTAAAAAGTTAACCCTGCTAACAGCAGGTAGAATTGATAACTTTTGAACATAAATTGTAATAACGCAAAACAACCTTCCGACGACTTTGGCTAGGGTTTGCAGATACGTCTCGATCATCTCCTCGCGGGTCGGGGCCGGGTCCTTGGGAAAATCCATCGTGATCAGCCAGTGATTGTAGTCGCACCCCTCGAAGAGTATCGTGTCGGGACCAATCTCTTCGCCGAAGCTGTTATTGTTGTCTCTGAAGGACGATCTCGCGGAGGAGAGAGAGAGAGGGGAGGATCTGAAGCGCCTGGATTGGAGAG
>MKEJ01003151.1:0-22074 GCA_001753735.1 Embelia ribes
ATTATATTAATGCTATAAGTTTCTCTAACAATAATACCATAAAGTTAGCCAAAGAACAACTTTATATTAGTCCGATGCATGCAGAGACAACTAAAAAAAAAGAAAAAGAAAAATTAGACGAGCAATTAAACACATAAAATGTCACAACTTTGAGCCCTCTGGTTTGGTTTTGGCAACTTTTTCCTTTCCAAGCCTTTTTTATGATCTATGCAACGCTACATTTTTGGTATATAAAAATATTATTCGCTTTTCATTTCAAATGGCATTTCAAAGTGTTTAACTAAAAAATAAGTTACATTGAAAAATTCATCAATGCATTACAAAAAAAATTATCATTTGTTCTTATATAAAATAAGTCTTTGATTATAATTTTAGATGGAAATATGCACATACACAATAAAAGTCGTGCATGTTTTTAGTAGATCTATTACAAGAAAATGTATAACATCAACTGCTTGTACTAATATATTTTGTATTCTATAAATAAATCGTCTTGAGATAATTGTTTGAGTACTAACCATGTAAAATGATTAGGGCTTCGTCTTTTATATTCTGTAGAATGTTTATTCTCTTAATACGATCTTTATGTTCTTCTCATAATTGTCTCAAGTACTCAATCGGTTGTTAGGGACCTTGGGATTAAATATTTAATTATACTTTATCAGTTTCATGTGAAAACTCCAGTTGCTACGAATGTTGAGAACCACCCTTTCTTTGTTCTATATTAAATAGAAATTCAAAAACAACCAAAAAAAAAAATTTTAATATTAAAAAATTATAGAAATGATTATAGTTGCCGAAAGCAATTTTAACGTGCATGTTGCTTTCCAATTGAATTGCGGTGGTGCTTGCCCCTCGTTGAAGATATACATAGATTGTCACATCTTAATTGTTTATTTTAAAATTAACGGTTAAAATTAAATATACGGATCTTGTATAAAATTTAAATTTGAAAAAATTTATTTAATTTCAGTCGCTAATTTTAATATGCATCCCACACAAAATTTAAATTTGAAATAAATCCCACATAAAATTTAAATTTGAAAAAATTTATTTAATTTCAGCTGTTAATTTTAAAATAAACAATTATGATGCGATGGTCGGTATGTACCCAATCCTATTGCTGGACATACCTCTTGTTTCTATAGAGAATGTTACTAGGGGTGTGTATGGATCAAATCGGTTCCAAATTGAACTGAACCTAAAAAAGTCGAATAAATCGAATTGCATAATTTTAAAACCAAATCCATATAAACAAAAATTTGAAATTTGAAATTTTACAAAATCAAAATTAAAAAAATTGATCCGAATGAGTTTAATTCGGTTCAACTTTTTGATTTCATTGATATATGCTCATCCTACATGTTACATGTGACAAAATATAATTTCTGACGTGTGTGTTCTGTATCTACTGCTGTCCATTTTAAAAAATAATATCCTTTTTAAAAAATAAGATTAAATACATATGGAAGAGATGAAAGATGGTGACAAATGAAAAATATAAAGAAAGAAAAAAAATTTGTTTTTGCTTTGTGTGGGACTCGAATGCAAGACCTAGAGGTAAATTAACAACACTATGAATCCTCCTTTCCGCAATCAAAGACAAAACCCGATGGGTGTTAATACTTTGTACGAAATATTATATGACTCTATTTGAATGAAAGTTTAATATAGGTAAGACAATTGATCATGGTTATTGATTAATATATCTTTATAAACTATTCATATATCATAGCAATGGAAGATATTGATGGAGTTTTTAAACGACAATCATTCAATTAAACACTTAATGATCTGCAATCATCCAGTTATTATTCAAATCAGAAAAAGACAATATTTTAAAAACTGTTTGATCAGCCAAGAGGGAGTATTATGAATTATTATTGATGTGATATTTTATTGTGTCTGATGCAAGCATATAGCTCAATTATTAATAAGAACACTATACGTTATGTAAATATGACCCACCACTATTTGACTTATACTTGATATTTGTGTATAAATAGATGCTCAGATAACGAAAAAAAGAAAGAGAGAAAGCGCACGAAATAAGGTGCAGAAGTGAGAGAAAAATGAGAGAAATTAAGAGTGAGAATAAATCTTATTTGATCAGAATTTTTGGCTTTATTTTATATATTGTATCATATTATAATTTCTTTCTTTATATAAATAAAAATATACACCGATATTAGTCTCGTGAATTAGTCCTAAATCAAACTTGTTTTAACTTGAGTTTGTATCACGTAATTCTTGAGCTCCTATTTTACTTTTCTGCAAATTATTATATTTGTTTTCTACTATCATTCATAACAGATATAATGATATAGGAATAATTGCATAATTAATAATACGACTCTACTAGAAAATGGTAAACAATAGTAAGAAAATATGCCTAATCGCAATTTCACAAAGATGGGCATTCATTTAAAAAAAGATTTTATTAATTTTCATGTCAGATAGTTTCTCGAACATAGGTGGCAACTTTTCAATGAAAATAAAAATTATTGCCGGAAATTTTATTGCAACTAAATAAAGAGTAAAACTAATTAAACTTTATTATAAGAAATTATATTAATGCTATAAGTTTCTTTAACAATAATACCATAAAGTTAGCCAAAGAACAACTTTATATTAGTCCGATGTATGCAGAGACAACTAAAAAAAAAAGAAAGAAAAATTAAACGAGCAATTAAACACATAGTGTATAACTAAAAAATAAGTTACATTGAAAAATCCACCAATGCAATACAAAAAAAAATTATCATTTGTTCTTATATAAAATAAGTCTTTGATTATAATTTAAGATGAAAATATGCACATACACAATAAAAGTCGTGCATGTTTTTAGTAGATCTATTACAAGAAAATGTATAATATCAACTGCTTGTACTAATATATTTTGTATTCTATAAATAAAATCGTCTTAAGATAATTGTTTGAGTACTAACCATGTAAAATGACTAGATGATTAGGACTTCGTGTTTTGTATTCTGTAGAATATTTATTCTCTTAATACGATGTTTGTGTTCTTCTCGTATTTGTCTCATTCTCGTATTTGTCTCAAGTATTCAATCGGTAGTTAGGTACCTTAGGATTAAATATTTAATTATACTTTATCAGTTTCATGTGAAAACTGTAGCTGCTACGCATGTTGAGAACCACCCTCTCTTTGTTCTATATTAAATAGAAATTCAAAAACAACCAAAAAAAAAAAAAAAAGTGTTACAGTAACCCCCATTATGTAATATGAACGATGTGTTTATAGCTCAAAGTAATTCAATTTATAAGAGTGAACCGATGTTAATTTATAGGGTGGCTAAAAATTTTAATATTAAAAAATTTAAATATTAAAAAATATTTTTTCAATATATTGTTGCATCTATTTTATTTTGGTGCAAAAAATTTATTTTTTAATAGAAAAAATGTGAGCAGTAACCTTCTTAATAGAAAAATTTGCTGTAAAATTTCTAATTTTTTTTTTTAAAATTGAAATACTAATATGAGAAATTTTTCTTCTCAAATTTTCATTTAAGAAATTAAAGATGAATGCTCTTATAGTTTGAAAATTTTAAAAGAAGCGATGAATCTGGTCCAAAATTTCATGAAAAGTGGTGAAATTGGTCTGTTTCCTATTATTTTTAAATATTGAAATTCAAATCATGCTGAGAGAAGCAAGCGATCATCACATAGATAATAATAATAACTCTAAAAAAAAGTTATTTACTTCAAAATAAACTACGGAAGGAATTGATGTCTAGTAATATTATCATTTAGTCTCCATTTGGAAAAAGAATTTATTACAATAAAATATAACGGAATTTTTTTTTTATAAAAAATTATGAATTCAAGTACAATATTTTTTTTCTGTCACATTTTATTTTTTAAATTCTTACACCAAACGCATACAACTTTCCATAGGAAAACAGGTACCAAAATTTTCAGTTTTGTGACCATTACTCTTGAAGCAGGGACCAAATAGAAATTGTAGGGTAACTATGGGGACCATTTTGTATAATAAACCCAATTTTCTCTCGACCAAATAAAAAAAAATGATATAGATACATAACAATATGTACATACTTTGCATATACGACTCATGGTATTGATTTTCTTTCTAAATATAAGGGCAAAATATAAAATTCAATAAGTAAGAAATATTTTTTACGCACATAATATGTACATATTGTCCTGTATTTACATCATTATTGAAAAACAAATCAAATTCTGTTAATTCGATGCCGCACCAATACAATAACAATATATATGCAACAAAACATACATGTCACGCAATCAGATTTGCACTCGCTATAAGATTTTTTTTTTCTTGCAATATGCAGAATTGTTTCTTATACGAAATTGTTATATTTTGAAAAAATTATCACTATAATCTGAGAATAATTTTTTATAATTAATTTTAATTAAAAATAATATTATTAAGTTATCTTTATTTTATGTCTCGCAAAATAATATTTTTTCTGCACACAAATAATTATTCATATTTTTAAATTGGGATATCCAAATATAATTAGATATTTCTATTTTAAGAAACATGCAAGCTTAACATATTATTAAAAATAAATTATCATTATTGCCCCTTAAATTAAATTCACTAAAAAATTTATATGTATAAATTTGATCATTTATCTTTAATTTAAATTTTTTAAATTGTGCGCTAAATTAAATTATTTGAGGGGAGGAATAACTCTCGTAGATTACATTAAAAAAATTTCAGGTACAAGGAGGATTTCCCACGCAATCTCTCTCTTTTAATCTCTCCCAATCTCTCCCACTAGTCACTACCTCCCAAAAATAATGAATATCCCCACTTGGGTCACTCCCACTCCCACCACCACTATTTATGTTCCCCTAGGGCTCATTTCTCTCTCCTCTTCAACCTCTCTCGCTCTCGGAGCTAGAGCCAGAGCTTCTCTACGCCGCCGTCCGCCGCCGTCCACCGCCGTTTCTCACTCTTCACCTCTCAGTTCGCTGCTCCTCTTCTCTCTCCTGTTCTAAATTTCATTTAATTTTCTTCTATCGCTCATCTGTTTGTGAAACTACTCGGAATTTGATTAATTTGTACCTTGAGTTCCTGTCTTACACTTATAGCTTATGTATGTACGTATGTATGTATCTGTGGTTATCCGAGTTGAAGTGGATGACCAAATCTTGCTCGGCTCGCACTCTTGAAGATATGTATGTATGTATATGTATCTATATGTTGATTGAGTTTTTTTAGATGTGTACTACGGAGAGTGAATCAGAAATTACTCCGAATTTGATATGTTGATAGAGTTTTTGAAATTTTTATCGAATTTCAGAAACTACACTGAAGTTGACTGATTTGTAATTTGAGATCCCTGTTTGATCACGTATATCTTATGCATGTATGCATCTATGTTTATCTGAGCTGAAATTTTCGGAGAACAAATCTTGCTCGGTTCACACTCATGAAGATATTTATGCTTATATATCTATTCATATGTTGATCGAGATTTTCAAATGTTGTGTATTATGAAGAGTGAAAAAGAAATTAATTGAACTAGCTTAGTATATATGCATATATGTTTATCTGACTTGATATTATCGGTGAACAAATCGTTCTAGTTATGAACGATCAAGTTTTGTTTGTTCGTACCCATGAACATGTGTATGTATGTGTGTATTCATTTGTTTTTCGAGTTTTTGAAATGTTGTGTATAACGAATAGTGAATAAGAAATTAGTTCAAATGGAGATTTGTTTGAGAAATTAATTCCAATTTGACTGAGTTGAACAAGGTTATCTATATATTCATATGTGTTTATCTGGCTTGAAATCATTGCGCTCCTCTTCCTAATTATTGAACGATCAAATTTTATACGTTTGTACTGATGAACATATATATGTTTATGAGTTTATGTATAGTATTTTTGCTTGTAAATTGATCTAGTTTTTAAATTCTTGTCTATGATGTGAAGACTAAGGAAGAATTAATTCAACTGGTTCACCTGTTTCAGAAATTGAATCAAATTTGACTAGTTTGAACCCAGAGTTCTTGTTTTCTCGGCACATCTGTACCATTAAACTTTGATCTCTTAGTTTCGTGCTCAATTTATGTATATGTATGCATACAATGTCATCTCTGAAAACCTTCTGTTATGAATATTGCTATTTATGAACTTAACTTGTTTTGCTTGTTCATAGTACTCAGGAACATGTCGATGTAATTTTGTTTGGTATCTTACGTCTTCATGTATTAGCAAGTTTTCAAAGTATAGTATGTATTGTTTTTGTTCTTCACTTCATTGCTTATATTATAGGTTGGTTGTGACATTATGTCAATTCATTGAATTCTTAGTTTTGTACTTGGATGTGTTTATATGCATCTGTGTATCTAATTTGAAATTTTTGGTAACATGTTATTGAAAAGTATAATATGCATCACCCTTGCTTGAAATTTTAGGTTTGTTAGTGATGGTGAACCATGGGTTTGAAATTTTTATGGCTCTGGGATGTGCCTACCATATATATGTATCTACTGTCTCAGACTTTGAATAATATTATGATTAATGATCTCCTAAAGCACAATTAGGATCTTAGCTCCAGGTTTACTTAGGTGATTTCTCGTTATGTTATAATTATTTTTTGCATGATCCATTTAGATTTTTTTTTCTTTCTTTGATGGTGAGTTACAAACATATGCGAGCCATTCCACCTTTTATAGTGTCCTTTTTGGTTGGCTCATGTCTATGTTTTTTATGTTTCCATGTACTGCTAACTTTTTACCCGATTGCTGTATGCAGTTAACTTTGGACATATACATGAATTTATCAGATTCTTTGGTTAGTTTTGTAATACTATTTCTCTCAGACTTGTGGGGAGCTGAAATCATAACCTTTCTGTAGTGTAGCTTAAGTGAGTGGTAGCTGTATCTCATTATTTATCGAGGAAATCTTTACACCATTACATTGTGAAAGTAGATACCCTAATGTTATCGAGATGCAGATATGTTGAAGGAATGCTAGCCAAAACTGATTGCATTAAGTTAGTGAATTTAATGTCATTTTACTAATCAAAAGTCAGGTATCGCGGTTTTTGGTATGCTTTTTTCTGGATTTGTGTACTGTGATTTTAAATGTAGAAGTTGAGGCGTCTGCATAGTCAGCATTTTGGAGATGTAGAACAACTTTTTACATCATTTTTCTTTTGCATTGATTTTAATTATGAGTCTAATTATTGCATGATACAGTTTTGAGTATGGAACGAAGTGCAGGTCCAAGTTTATATCCATTGCACCGGTGCAAAACCCTTCACCTTGTAGGTGTTTACTACAGTTTTCATTTGTCTATTTTATGCTGCATTAGTTTGAGGTGCAGTTCCCTCTGTCGAAAGGACATCAAAGACTGTCTTCCAATACCTCACGCTTTTCAAGCTATGTCTTATAACCATACATCCAGGTAAGGCATGCACAGGGTGTCCATAATGTTGAAGGGGATAAGAACTATAAAGCATACATGTCTCCTGAATATTTTGATGCACAGCTTACCCCACTGGGCTGGCAGCAGGTCAGGAAATTCTTCGTTTTATGTTAATCTGCAGGTTGTTTTTTAAGCTGAACTTTTTGTCTCATGTTGTAGAAATTCTTTTTTCAGGTTGATAATTTGCGGAAACATGTAAAAGCTTCTGGCCTTTCAAAGAGGATTGAATTGGTCATTACCTCCCCTCTGCTAAGGTAATCATCTGGGTAATCAATGGTTCAGCTACATCCATTCTACTTTTATTTTTCGCTAATCTACATCCGCAGTATTTGATACTTGGTATAACGGAACACTAATGCTTTCAGTTAATTATTAGGGCTTGCATTTTATCTTGCATGATAGTGCAAAAGCTTAATAAATTTGCACTTGCAGTTCTGACAGATATGTGGGTATATGCTAAGAGTTTAATAACTTTTAACACTTCGCAAAACCAAATCACTTTGAGGAAAGCATTGAAAGGACTCTCTCTAATATGCGCTATAAATGCTTTAGATTGGCAAGCCACTCTTCTGAATCATAAACTATATATGTTTGGTAGTTGACAAATGATCTTGCACACATTCTTTTGATTTATATGTAGGTTTTTTTACCTTTTTTTGTGTCTTCCCTCTTTTGAGCTAGATAATTTTGTTTTACCGATTACATGAATTGGCTTAAGATATGCCCTATATCATTGCAGAACTATGCAAACAGCTGTTGGAGTATTCGGCGGTGAAGGCTATACAGACAGGATGGATGTGCTACCACTGATGGTGGCAAATGCAGGGAATAGTGACCGTCCTGCAATTTCAAGTCTTGATTGTCCACCGATTGTCGCTGTAGAACTTTGTCGAGAGCACTTGGTAGGTCATGCATTCTGGTTTGATATAGTTGACTTTTTATTGCAACTTTCTAGCACTATATTTTTGCAATGCTTGTGGAGGAGGAAAATGACTATGGAAGAGCTCAAACTGATTCTTTTTAGAAGACTTCTATAATTTGTCGTCAATAGTGGTTGAGAAGTTTTTTTTTTTTAACACAAAAGAAAATTTTGTTAACAACCAACCAGGAGGAAAGCCTCTAGTACAACAAACAACGGAAAGACCAAAAAGCAAAACAAAATTTAGAAAGCTACAAACAAAGGCTATCACCATAAACAAAAACCAAAGAAATCAAATTCCCCAGCTTCTGAATGCCACTTGCTATGCAACAACTCAGATGCACCTTTAGCTCCATTATAGAGAATCATAACTCCACAACACTCTTCTGTGGGAATGCAAAAATGAGACATATAAACTCCAATTACTCTATAAAACCAGATCAAAATCTTTGATCCAAGACAAGCTGCAATTTGCTGAAAAGAGAGAGGGAATTTTGAAAGGCATGCCTCCATGTTGGAAGATCCAATCTATCTAACCACCAAGAACTATAGACCTTTTCTAGGCATTTCATAAGCACTAAAATACACTTCATCTATACCTTTAGCACCAAGTTTGGCTAAAGCATCCACCACTTGGTTTCCTTCTCTGAAAACATGAAAAATTTGAACATCTACACAATCTCTTAAAATTGAAACGTCTCTCCAAAGATTAAGAAGAGTCCAAGGTGGGTTAAATTTATTCAAAAACCAATTCACCTAAATATTGGTATCTGATTCAATATAGATTATATCCCTACTCAATTGATGACAAATTTTCAATCCCAAAAGAAGTGCTGCTATTTCTGCATAATTATTAAAAGCCACACCCAGATGAGCAACATAAGCTGTAACCACTGACCCCTTAGAATCTCTTATTACACCCCCAACATCTGATTGACCAGGATTGCTTCTAGCTGTCCCATCCATGTATAGCTTTAAACCTTGACTAGGAGTAAACCTGTGAACCAGTAGAAGTTTCTTAACAAGAACTTTATGCATTTGTAACTTTAAAGCGTGCAGAACCAGCTTGCCACCCATAGAGCTTAGAGATTTTGGCTTAATAATGCCATTGAAATCCCCAATCCAATCACCAATTTTTGCAATCACAGAGCAACTATTGAAATTTAGCTTCTTCATATTTTCTAGAATTTCTGAAAATCCAGACTTCCCATAACAAATATAGCAGGAATCAAACTTGCAATAATTCTATCCTGAGATGACCCTTTAGAAGCATACCACCAAGTCAAACATTTAGATCGCCAATTTTGATCAGCAGAAATATGAATTCCAAAAATTTTGGCAAAGTAATTCCTAGCCGTGGAAGCAATCTCACTGGAATTAAAGAGATGATTATCAGATTCTATATCAGAACAAACACAACAATAGCACTTGGAAGCAATATAAATCCTACAACTTTTTATCCTCTTATCTGTGGGGACAGCTTTAAACCAAAGCTTTCAAATGAAAATGCTAATCTTTTTTGGCAAGCAAGCCTTCCAAACAAAAGAAGAAATAGACCAATCTGCTGCTGAAGTTCTAATACCTTGCCAAGCTGAATTAGAAGTGAAAATTCCTTGCGGATTTAGCTTCTATATTGGCTTTTTCATACTATCGATTTATAGTTAGATTAGAACGAATAAAATCCCATTTGGTACAAATAGATTTCCATGGAGAGGAATGGCCACTCTTAGCAATAACACCACCAATGTTAGAATTGCCTTTAAGGTATTTTAATCTCAAAAAGTTTGCAAAAAGAGAATCAGAAGTCAAGACTACCCAAGCTAATTTAGAGCGAAGAACTTGCATTGCATCTTTCAAAGACCTGATTCCAAGCCCTCCTTCAAAAGGTTTAGCAATTTTTCCCCAGGAAATCCGAGCTCTTTTAAGCTGACCATCGTTATTCCCCCAAAATAAGTGAGATAAGATTTGCTCAATTCTATAAAGCACTTTCTGAGGAGGATTTAAGACAGCAATGACATGATGAGGAATAGAAGAAAGCACAGCTTTAGTAAGGGTTAATTTACCACCAGCAGACAAATTCTACCTTTCCATCCTGCTACTTTCTTATTTATCTTATCAACTAGAAAATCAAAGTTGGAAGCAGTACCAAGTAAATGAAAGGAAATGTACCTTCTTTAAACTTTGTGACAGCCTCATTTATATCATTTCTAGATTTAGGAGTAGCATTGTGAACTAAATACATACTTTTATCTGCATTGATAAGCTGACCAGAAACAGAGGCATAACAGTCGAGGAATTTCATGAGATTTATCAAGATTGCTTCGATGAATTAGCAAAGATCAAACAATCATCAGCAAATAATAGATGAGAAATGCTAGGACAGCCAAGAAGAGTACTATAGGTCTTCAAAGCATCGTTTGAGGTTAAATCCATTAGACCTCTATTTAAAGGCTCTTCACTCAATACATATAACAGAGGAGTAAGGGCATCACCTTGTCTTAAACCCCTAGAAGAGGGGGCAAATCCAGGTAGAAGCCCATTTAAAGCAATGGAAAACATATTATGACAGATGCATTTTTCCAGAAGATTGATATCAGAAAAACCAAAGCATTTAAGCACTGAAAATGGATAAGGCCAACTTACCCTGTCAAAAGCCCTTGACATATCCAGTTTCAGAATAACATTCCGCCCCCACCCAACACCCCCCCACCCCCCGCCGCGGGTTGCTAGAGAGATATTTTTTGTAATGTTTCTGCCCTTCACAAACCCCCTTGAGGAGATGCAATCAACTTTGGTATAAGAGAAGACAATCAATTTGCCAAGACCTTAGACAAAATCTTGTACACCACTTGACAAAGACAAATAGGCCTGAATGAAACAAAGTTTTGAGGATTAGAAATCTTATGAATTAAAGCTAAGGTGGAAGAAGTGTATGCCAAAGATAAATTTTCTCCACTCATAAAATCTATAGCTGCTTCTAACTGATCATCACACAATATCCCAACAATAGGAAAGAAAACAAGCAGAGTAACCATCTGGACCAGGAGTATCATCATCTGGAATAGAGAACACGGCACTAATGATTTCCTCTAAACTAGGGATAGCAATCAACATCATATTATCTTTGCTCAGAAATGAGAGAAGGAATATATTTCAAAATATCATGATTACTAGAAACAGATTCAGCAGTTGGATGAACTTGAAAAAAATCCGCTGCAGCCTTTCCAATCTGATCAGGAGTATTCAATTCTGAGCCATAAGGAGCAAGAATAGAAGATAAAGTTCTTTTAGCTCTCTTATTCTGAATGGATTGATGAAAGAATTTATAATTATTATCACCCTCCTTGAGCCATTTAATGCGAGCTTTCTGTTTAAGAAAAATCTCTTCCTGCAAAAGAGCTTTTTTATAACCTTTTTTCGGATCATCTATAAGAAAAATATCTGGTTTCTCCTTAGATTCTTCAAAAATGATGGCATCCCTCGGAGAATTGAGATTCATAAAAATATCACCCAAAGTAGTCCAGTTCTAATGTTTCGGAATCATTTTTAACCTCTTAAGCTTAAAAGCTAATTTCTGTAAACCAGCAGCAGAACAAGGATAATTCCAGTTTGAACAAACTAGAGAGTGAAAGTTAGGTTGACTAATCCACATCCTTTGAAATTTGAAAGAAGAAACACCTGGCTTGTTTGACACGAGATATAATGAGCAAAGGGGAATGATCTGAAAAAACTGTTTCCAAATGATTCACATGCATGCCAGGCCATTTCAGATTCCAACTAGAATTAACCAAAGCTCTATCTAGTCTCTCCCAAACTTCTACTCCATTTCTGTTACAATGCCAAGTGTATTTAGACCCCGCGTAGGGAAGAGAGTAAAGACCATTCTTTTAAATAAAATCCACAAAATCGTTAATAGCTATCTCACAAAATCCTTTGCCCCCAGCTTTTTCTTATGAACTAGCCAAACCGTTAAAATCTCCAATAGCCATCCAAGGGTTACCATTTTGGCTCCAATTAGATAAATTTTTCCAAAGATCCCTTCTTAAAACATAATTGTACTTGGCATATATAATGGAGATAGAGCATTTAGTACTATTCCAATCACCAGAAAAAGTAATAGTCTCCTCGTCTTTAAAGCATATATCAATATCCCAATTTTCTCTTGTAAAAAGCCAAACTTTACCTCCTCCTGCTTCATTTGAATGAACTTTTAGGCAAACCATTACTTTTACCAATGATCTGAGCTTGATCAAAGGGAACCATCGGTTTTAAAATTGCACAAAATAAAAGTTTTAAAGTTCTGATTAACTACCTTAAATGAGCTAAGGTTTTAAGATTGACAATCCCCCTAACATTCCATACAATGAAATCAATCATTAAAAAAGAGTGTTAGATCTCTTAGCACCTATGCTAGGAGACCACATAACTCTCTTGCCTATATTCTTTTTCTTCTTTTTAGATCTGACTAAATGAAAACCCTCCTTTGTTTCATAACCTTTGCTTTCTTTTTCTGTGTCATCTGGAGGCTCCACTTCTAAATTTAGATTCCCGACAAGACTGCTAAACGAATTACTCAGATGAATTTCATCATCCTCTGTATTCTGATCTTTCAAAATAGTATTTTCTTTTCCTACTAGAATGGTACGGTATGCTTGGTTTAGAAGGAATAAGATTTTTCTCCATAGACTTACTTATCATCTCCTGATTTTTGTCTTTTGGAATTGATATTCCTTCTCCTTCTGAGAAGCTAAAGCCTTTGTTGTAACAATGATGTTATTGCTACTGTCATTTTCCACATCTTTCTTTATACATTCATGATAATCAAAATTAATAGCAGCATCATTAAAATCCTTATTCTCCTTTTCAATATGCAAACTCTCAATATTCCCTGCCACCATCTCAACTTCTTTATCAATTTTTAGAGCCCAGACCCTAGTGGTTTTAGAATTATTTATCAAAACTGCATCCACTCCTGTATTGGACTGATTTAAACTCAGATCTTCTTTCCTTCTCTGATCAATTTTAGATGTAATGTAAGGAGGAAAATTCCCTAATTTTCTGTTGTTCCTCTCATTGTGACCCTGCAAATGACATTTTTCACAATATAAAGGTAACTTTTCATATTCAATAGGCTGCCAAAAGCCATCCTCATTGTTAGATCCAATCCAAAGTTTGTGAATTCTTTCAGCAGGAAGATCAAGTTCCACACAAACCCTAGCATATTGTGGCCTAGTATGAGTCAAAGTAGGTAAATCTATTGCCAGACATTTACTCGATAAAGAAGCTACCGACCTCGCATACGATTTCGCACAAAAATTAATAGGAAGGAGAAGACATCTAACCCATACAGGTGCCAATGGTGGTTCTGCTCCAAGCTTAAAATCAACGCTCCATTTGAAAAGACGATACAAAGCCCCCTCCATTTGATGATTATCTCTCGTCCATGCTAGGGAAAAATCTTCAGCATCTGCGAATTTTATCAATACATGACGTGGATCAATCAGACCTACCACTGCATAATGTTTCAACCCCCATTTAGTAGCAATTTCCTTGCGTATTATTTCCATTATTAGTTGACCCCTGGAAAATTTAGCTATGAGGGTGAATTGAAACAAAGCTTATGTTCTCTGTAGCTCAAGAGCAGTAAAATGAATCGCAGGTAACCCATCTTTCAATTGATGTTTAATCGGCAGGGGCACACCTGGAATTGGGATATCCTTTAAATCGTGTTTAGAAACCCTAGTGTAGCTTCCAGAGGAGTTTTTTGCCCCGTCAGCATATGATTGTGCATTAGGATTGTCAGAAGAAGTAGTTGGTAAAGAAGAAGGATTCATCAGTGGCGGATTCATTGTACAGAGAAGAAGAAGAAAAGCGCACGATAAGGAATAGCTTTGCTAACGTGCATCTTGCATTTTGCCTTGAATCAAAATCAAAAAAGTTAGTTACAGCGCACTATAGATCTAACAACCTAACTTGCACCGAGAGACTCTAAAATTCTTTTATGTGAATCATGCGATTGAGAAGTTCATACATAGAATGAACCCGTAAATTGCTAGTGAAAAATGGTAAATTAACGACAAGTTTTATAAGTATTTCTTTGGAAGAAAATTTAAGCTTATTTAAAGTGCTAGACAGGATGGATGTTGCATGCTCTGTTTTGAAACTCTGTAACTAAACTAGTGTGAAGTAATTCAAGTATTTATAGGACATTAGGAAAAGATGATATTCTGAACTATGGAAGAAATGATTTTAATTTACCGCATAAGCTCACATTTCTTGTTTTTTGCGACCTAGTTCCTTTGTACGAAGGTTTGATGCTAATGGAACCCTCAAATCTGATGCTTCTAATACTTTCAGGGCATTCATCCTTGTGATAGGAGGAGAAGCATCAGCGAGTATCAATTCCTTTTTCCAGCTATTGACTTTTCACTGGCAAGTACTTTAATATCAGCAAATATTTGTAAAATTATTACCAATAGTTGATACCATTTATTACATTGATGCGGCCCATTACTACATACAATTTCATAACACCTTGTACTTTTCTGTTTAGATAGAAAGTGACGAGGATACAGCATGGAAGCCCACTGTAAGAGAGACAAAGGAGGAACTTGCAGCCAGAGGAGTAAAGTTCTTGAACTGGTAAAACTTCCGACTTTTGTTTATGTTGTGAATTTAAATGTTGTGTTTTTCTGAGAAGATTTTGTTTCCCATTTCCTGTTGCTATGATGAATTTTGACTCCAAAAACCATGCAATATTTGTTCAATCTCCTTCTCCAAACACTATTGCAGTTTCTCCTAAAATTCGATCGTTTTTATGATGAATTTTGACTCCAAAAACCATGCAATATTTGTTCAATCTCCTTCTCCAAACACTATTGCAGTTTCTCCTAAAATTCAATCGTTTTAAGAGTGAAAAATTAGGTTGGCATTGTCTTGACTTTTTCTAGGTTTTCCATGCAGGCTCTGGACAAGGAAAGAGAAGGAGATTGCGATTGTCACTCACAGTGGGTTCTTGTTTCACACACTTGCTACATTGGGAATTGACTGCCACCCATTGGTCAAAAACGAAATTTGCAAACAGTGAGTTTAACTTGGAACACATTTAAAACCGGGATTATAATTATTTCATACGTATATGATTAAACTGGTGACTTAACCATAGCAATGCTCCCCATAATTTCAGTTAAAATTCTATTTGGTCCCCATAATTTAAATTGCAATCTCTCAGCCTCAAAATTAAGTTGATTGAAATTAATGATTATGCAACTAAACTAGCTAGAATTCATTCCACTGTCCATGAAAAGAACTACATATATCTAAATATATATATATATATACATATATAAAAGACAGTAAGGATAATTACAGTAATGATATAAAAGACAATAGGGATAATTACAGTAATGATTCTTTACTTTCATCCATAATTTTATTTGTTCCCCATTATTTCAGTTGTAACCTAATGGTATCACAAATTTTTAATATGTGAAATAATCAGTCCAAAAACGTCGAAAGTTATCCTAAATGATGAGAATTACATCACATTATCCATTTCCAATTCATTTTGGGGTAAATTAGTTATGTTACTTTTGTCCCTAAATTTGAGCACTTTAACATTTTAATTATTAGGAAAAAGACGAAACTGACCAAATATGTCACTTTTGTTAAAACTTGAGATCAAATCCAACAGGCTTCTAAAATTTTAAGACAGTTCCTGTTTGGTTAGCATTTGATTGTCAGATTTCTATTTTTTGAAGTTAAATTCCCGTTTGGTAGTCAGTTTTTAATATTCAATTTTCAAAAATTAAATTTTCTTAATAAAAATAATTAAAAACTCATTTTTTAACTTTTTAGTTTTTCAAACTTTAGATAAAAAAATATATATGAACCATATTTTAAACAATGAATGTACTTAAATTTCATATTCTCAATTTATATTTGCAACTTAATTTTTCTATCTTAAATCCTCCTAAAAAAAACTCTTAAAAAATAAAATAATAATAATAATAAATTACTCATTCATTTTAAATTACCTTCTAGTCGTATCTTGTTTTTTTTTTTAATTTAAAATATCATAAGATGTTCTAAAAAGTTAATCACTTTTTGTATAAAAGCATAAACTACAATAACAAATATTTAACGAAAATAATGGTGTGAATGGAATATACTTATTTTGCTATAACAGCTTAAGCTAGAAAATGAACAATTTATTGAGATGAGTTGCGTTAAAGTTTTTTATAAATAATTTTTTGGTTTTATAGTTTGAAAACTAACTTTCATAAGTTTTTGCCCAATAAGCGTTCCAATATAGAAAACCGAGTTGTAAAAAAATTTCAAAAGTCAGCTTTTAAAAACTAAAAATTGAAATATTAACCAAAACCAAAAATATTGGGGACCATTAGACCAAATACAAATTTGATTAAAACTGTAGGAACCATCCAAATAGTTTCCCCAAAGACATTATCAAATTGACAACAAGAAAATGAAAGAAAATTTGGAGGATCCATCAAATTACAATTATTAGTATGTAGCCAATGCAAAATCCCTATCCTAGATGTTTTACATCACAACATTAATGAAGTGTTTCGTATTTTAGCTTAACTTATATGCATATATTTCTAATGGAGGGTCCAAAATTGTAACGTAAAAAACAGTAAAAATGTAAGGCTATGGTTTGATCATTTTTCAACGTCTTGCTCTTTAATTGATAGCATTAGACTTATTCTTAAAGTAGGAAAAGGGAGAAAAGTCCCATTGTTCGTTCTAAAGTTGGGACTTTTTTCCAAAAATCTAAATAATCTAAATTATGTTCTTTGTATACATTTAGCATCTACTTGAATAATCTTTACCATTTTTGAATGCCAAAAGAAAAAAATGATTCTTGCTTTTTGCTACCAGCAACTATTTTCGAATAAAACATATGAGTTTCTGTCTTTCTGATACTCACTGTCGAATGGTCTGCCATAGCAAGAATAGGCCAGTCAGATCATTCTCTTGAGAACTGCAGTACTAAAGATACACTTGTATTTAATTCAATACTATTAACGACTAGAAACTCGACGAGTTTGTGCAGCTTGAAAATATATATATCACATATTTAAATTATTACTTTTTGGCGCATAAATATAATTTTAGAAATATGATCGGCCCCATTAAGCATTATTGCTAAATGAAAATTTAATATTTACATTACTGGCATATCATTCTTAATTTTTTTTTTTCGTTTTTTTTGGCATAATGTTATTATTACTTTAATAAATAGCTATCAAGTAGTCTAACTTGTGAGTTGCAAAATTAGACATTTCTCAAGATAGCATCTATCTTTAAAAGTCAATAACGAATTTAAAAACATGAGGAAATTCTTAAAAGTCAAACACACGAGGAAATCCTTTAAAGTCAAAACAATTATCACATACTAAAAGGTAATTAGACTTCTAAGTTTAATCCCTTTTCTAGAATTAATTAAAGACTAGTCATCAATGTTTTAGCAACACATCCCAACACATGTTTTATTTTTTCATTTTATGACAAAATTTGTTAACCAAACAACACTAGTTATTAAAAAAAATTTAAATTTATTAATCAAATATTAAGATAACATATGCTTTTAGAATTGAATTTTAAAAGTAAATTTAATAAGCAAATTTTGAAAAATGGTGAAACATAGCTATTGTAAACTTTAAAACTTCTAACACCTCATCAAAGATGAACTCCTATTTTCCAAATCCTATAATGTCCCATTCAATATAAATTTATGCCATATTTTTTATATGGTTGGTACATGTAATGTAGACCTATATTACAATTTTAGGCACATAACCTTTTTTTCTTTTTCTTTTTTAAATTTCTTGAGTAGAAAGTCTAATTGACCCTTTGGAGAAAAACCATCGGATATTCTAATGTGCATTCACAAAAGGAAATCCTTTAAAAAAACAAAGTTAAAAAAGAAAAAAAAAAAAAGAAGAAGAAAAGAAAAAGGTTAAAAGTGATAAGTGGTGAGAGTCATCGTCTAATAATTATAATAGCTTAGCTTTTCAAAAAGTGGAAACATCTAAGAAAGTGATAAGTGGCAATGGTTACGGAGCCGTATGAACGAAAGGTATGCATGATATTAATATACTTATAAAAAATATAATAGTATATAAAATATAGCAATCCTAATTTTCAAGTAAAAATTCATTTATTCAAAGAAAATACGATGATGATGTGGCTAACATTTATTTCTTTATGTAGTGGTCCAAAAAGTATAGTCTTGTGACTTTTTGAGTGCTATAGTTAGTATTAACCCTTCAACAAAATGCCTTTTGTTGAGCTCTTTTCCCTGAGAAACTTGAACTCAATTTCCTCTAGTTGATTTAAAATATTTTCTTTAACAAAATATAACTTTTTAATACATACATACATACATACATATATATATATATATATATATTTATGAAACTAATTCACTTGGCGATGATCATGCACTGACAGAGACGGAGCCAAAAATTGAAAATTAGAGTATTGATTGTGAAAAATTATCATGCAATGCTAAAAATTATTATGCGAATTGCCCCAAAAAAATTACACATAATTTAGGATATTTAGTGGTTTATAAAATCATGGATAGTGTTTTTTCCGTTGTAGCAACATAGACCTCGTTTCTGTGTCCCAAAATAGTACAAATAAATGAATGTTTGAAGGGTATGAATGCACATAATCTTTTTTAGGTATATTACTAATATAAATATACTTGGATTAAGAACCTTTATTTTACACTTAATGCATATCTACATTAATTACGATTCAAACTACATAATTACAAGAGAGACCTAAATAATAAAGTTACTACTTTTGAAGATACTTCAAATCTACAAAGAGATTGGCAATTCTGTCCATAATTAAATACATACTATTAAATTCTACAGTACACTTGGACTATGTTTGGTGCAAGGATTACTCATGAAAAAATGTGACAAAAAAATTCTCTTCATAAAAAATCATGAATTTGTGTACAACCTTTTTTTTCCGCCATATTTTTTTTCAAAAAATCATTGCGCTTAATGATCATGACTAAGAAACATTTCCAGGAGGATCAAATAATAATTAATTTGTTTAGACACATTATTCTTTTTTCCACATGTCTTAGATTTTTATGGGGGACGATTGTGTTAAATTGCAGGCACATTGATTAATTTGAGTAATTACTAATTAATCAACAATCACAAAGACTAACTAGTTTGACTAAATTTAATTATTTAAAAATGATAGAAAAAAAAATTGACAGAATTCCACACCTCTTCAATTGTCAAGAGAGCATAAGCAATCCCATTTGTCACCACTTTTAACTCTTTGACTTATTAGCTTGCATTATCTATACCCCAAATGGCAAATAATAATTTCTTTTCATAAGAGTAGGTGCATATAAATTGATGTGGTAATTTAGTGATAAGCAGATTACGCACAACAAATTTGACTTAAATGACCAAAAAATATGTGGAATTGCTGCTAAGATAAGATTTGTTTTTTTAATTTTTCTTTTTTTTTTTTTTTTGTTGCCAAAACATCTTAGTGGCAAACAAGTATAAAATTTTCTTAGTATTATTAATAGTGTTTGAAGGAGTGACAAATATTCATTGCATACTATATATGACAACGGTAAAATGCTAACTACGGTGTCTCAAACTAGTCATTGAATATTGCATAAAATATGTGTCCCACGGTGCATAAACGAAACGATAAAAAGACAATTGAGATCGATTGTACAAATAGTTTTAGTATTGAAAATATTAATAAGATATAGGTGTTACACAATATTAAACGGTAATGAACCAAACGTCAATATATTCATCCTGTACCCTCTAACAAGAATAAAATGCTAACTATAGCATCTCGACTAGTCATTGCCGGTTTACAAAACATACGTCCACGGTGCATAAACAAAATGATAAAAACAAACATAATTTTAGCATAATTGGTATTAATTGAGTTTAGGAGCAAAATAATAGTAAATGGTAACTGACGAAACGCTTTTCTAAAGTATTATTAAGTGCTATATCCATTACGTATTCAAGCTATATCATATCAACTAGAAATTGGATATACACATAGGTCCACAATGCATGAGCAAACCTATAAAGATAAATAGTCAGTATAAATAAATATAAAAATATACATCCACGATGCATAAACATATGTCCACCATGTATTAAAAAAGATAAAAAGACAAATGTTGTTGCACACACATATATATATATATATATACAAACACACACACACTCACACACACATAACATTCGTCCATGCTGCATCAACCAAAGGATAAAGCAAGGTAAATTACACTTTGCTCCCACGAGGTTTCTCATTATTTCAAATTACTCCCAAAGGTAACTCTTTGCCCTCCTGAGGTTTTTCATTATTTCAAATTACCCCCAAAGAAATCGAACATTACACTTTGCCATCTAGTCATTATCCATGTTTTATTTTCATGTTCAAAGACCATGTTCCCTTCACTGTGTTTCCTTATTTTATTAATTTAGAACATCAGATTTGGTTATATTGAATCAATGTCATCATATTTTAAGAAATGCATATTCTACATATATATATATATATATATTTAAATCCAATATAAAATATACCATTTAAGGGGTATTTTAATAATTTTTGGAGCTATTTTTGACAAATAGTTTGACTTTCATTGTGCCCAATAGAATTTTTGGGCAAAGTGCAGTAGATATAAAACCTAATGGGGGACAACATAATTTTAAAAACCTATGTTCAAAGTGTAATTTATCCTAAACACGAATGAGATTAATGGTGCAAACATTTTTAGGATTTGTATAAACGGGATATAGGAACAAATTGGGGAGCTAGTATTCATAATATTATTTATTAGTTCAATACACCTTCTTGCACATTTTTTAGCTAATAAGTAGAAATAAAATTTTCAATTGGGTGACGGCACAACTTAAGTCGGAACTTGCTCTAATACCATGTCAAATAATGTACGAGTATACGATCATCTCACCTAAAAACTGACATTGCTAGAAAGAAACGAACTATATTTTTTATTATATGATAGGCCATAAATGTTGCCCTTAATTTCACACCTATTTTATGGTTTCACGTTGGTTTGAAAAGTATGAATCATGTTTTTATTTGTTGTATAAAAAGGCTTATTGTGGCAGTAAGTTGAATAACCAAAACAAGAAAAGAGAAGAGAAATAGAGAGTTAAAGAGTGGTGTGAGATACAAAATTTGTAATATTTTTGTATATGGTTTGACAATTTTGCTCAAGAATAAATTTTTGCATCATCTACAAATAGTATCAGAGCCAACGTTGATCGTATTATCAATTTTTGCTCAACTGCGAATGTTGAACTTTGTTCGAAAATTGTATGTGAGCATATAATTGGACTCTACCTTCCAAACTGAAATTTTTGGTGCAAAAAATCAATGAATTCTGAGCTTGCGGTAACCTTCATGCACCGGTCAAAAGTTCTGCACGTGGATTTCATAGCCTCACGCGCCACACGCGCGGCTCAGTAAAGAAGACGCGTGGGTTCAGTTTTCGAACCAGTGAACCGAAAACCGTACCGGGTTAACCCGGTAACCCGTGACAAGGACATGTTGCACCAGTGACCCGTGAACCGATATTGGTTAGACTAGCGACCCTGACCCATTGGCCGTTGACTGTTGATCGGGCCGACCCGAC
>MKEJ01003157.1:0-11138 GCA_001753735.1 Embelia ribes
ATTCTCTGACAGATATCATCGGGGAGCATATATCCGAACCACGTTTAGGTATACACTCTTCATATTGAAAATCACTTCTAACTTTTGATAATCGACAACATCTTAAATAAAAAAAAGGGGACGAAATTAGCAGGGGAAACTTTCTACGAAAGTTAAAAAAAATAATTTCTTCAATTCAAAGTGCCAAAAATACAATATATCTTTCAGAAGATTCATACTTAATTCCCAATAGTTTCAAATCAGAAGGTCCATCAGTAAATATTTATAAAATTAAGGAACTTTTACTGTAATTTGAAATGAAAAAGGCATGAAACAAAATGTAGGCATTTGAGGTTGGGTCCTATTTTATAGGGTTTAGGCCTATGACCACTAGCCCAGGGCACTACTGCAGTGACTATCTTACACAAGAAATTATTAATTCTGTGAAAAAAAAAGGAGCAGGGGTCACCCTTTACTTGGGTGTGGCTCTACCCTTGATGAAGAGAAATGTTGATTTAAAAATAAGGGTCAGCATCGGTTCGAAAACTGATACCCGAAAATTCCGAATCCACAATAAAGATTTGTCGATCCCGAACCAAATTATGTAAAAAATCCAACCGATCCCGAAACCGATTTTGGCAACTTCCCAATCCCGAAACCGACAATCCCAAAATTTAAGCTAAAAATAATTTCCAAATTTTTTAAAGAAAAATAGCATTGCCTTACAACTTATAAACCAACAGCAGCCTAAAATATTTAAACATCACAACTAAAACAATCTAACACAAGTTAAACAACCCAACAATGGTTTCAACACATACAAAACAACAAGTATAAGCTTAAAATCAACCTAATGCAATATAAAATAGACTTAAAAACATGGAAAGTCGGAAACAACAACAACCTAACAATAATAGCTCTACAGGCAACAACATAAAAAAAGCCCAAAAACAATGTGAAAACAGCCTAAAAACCATCGTAACAGCAGCAAAACAACCCAAAAAAAATAGCAACTCAATCCCGAAAGCAGTCTGAAAACAATAGTCATACTCGAAAATAGCCCAAAAACAGTAAGAAACTCCGCAATACAACAACACATAGGCTACTCTTCTAAAAAAAAAAGACACACAAAATCAAAATTATAAAACAAAATCCATATTACAAAATTAATTATAAAACACAATAAAAATGCATACGAATCCATCCGCATTGATTAGAGCTCGATCGGTGTTGATGAGGATGCATCCAATGACGCCTTCAATAAATCTAAACATAGTAAGAGACAAATACAAAAATATGAAATTTCTTTAAATTATAAATAAATTATCAACTCAAGAATTCAAAAGATAATAAATTTATCATTTTCGAGTTTTTCAATATCCTCCAAATCTTCTTCGTCATCAATATATCTTATTCATGACCGAAGCCAATCTTGAGTACCTATAAGTGATTCTACCATTTTATTAGGAGTTAAAGAACTCCTAAAAAAATCCAAGACTCTACCCCCCGTGCTAAAAGTGGACTCCGATGCCACGGTTGAAATTGGAATGATTAACATGTCTCGAGCAACTTGTGAAGAATGGGAAACCTATGACTATTGGAATTTTGTTTCCACCAATCTAAGATTGAGAAATAACTTTTATCAATTTTACAATCCTCTTTCAAATATTTTTCCAACTCTAACGAACTTTGATCACCCAAGCTTCCACTTTGTGATTTATTTTTTTTAATCTAGATATCACTTCTTCCTATAATTCTTGTTGCATACCAACTTTATCAACGTGCGTTTGTGTTTGAACTGATTACATCTTCTCAACAATTTCAATTTGCGGTTCTAGTTTACCTTTACAATCAATGAACAAAGCATGCAACAAATCCTTTACTTTGCTTGCCATAATCAGCTCGGTTTCATCACCATAAATGTCTTTTAGCAAAAATTCCGCAAATTCTAATTTGTATCTTGGATCAAGTACCATGGCTACAAAAAATAATTTGTTTATCTTTTGGGGATCTCCTCAATATTTATCAAACTTCTTTTCATTTTCCCCCCCATTGCAATCAAATCTTTTTTACCACTCTCTTGCCATTTTTTCAATAAAAATTGAAGTTTAACAATCTCCTGAAAAAAGACATTAGAAGTACCATATAACGAGCCCGAAACTTTCAATGTCAAGTTTAAAAAATACTCTAATAAAGTAGCAAACATCCTACAATCCCCCCAATCCTTAGAGGTAAGCCTCCCATCAAAAAATATTAACTTCTTTTCAGCTTTTCCATCAACCCCATATATCACTTTTCTATCACTATCGATCTTCTTTATCCATTTCGAATGTTCAAGATCTATTTTAAAATAAGGGTTTTCATCATCAAATCTATCAAAAGCCCTCTTAAATTTTTGAGCCACATTTAACATCAAATAAGTAGAATTCCATCTCGTGGGCACATATAAACATAATGAATTTTTACATTCAATTTTTTCAAACTCAACATATTCTTTGAAATTTTTTATTCTTGCGGGAGATTGTTTAACATTTCTAACTGTATTGCTTACCCTCATAATTGATTTATCTATATCTTTCAAACCATTTATAACAATCAACTTCAAAATGTAAGCAACACACCTCATGTGGACATATTCACCTTGCAAAACACTTGAATCCCAATTAGCCATTTTTCTCTTAAAATGAACAATAGCAATATCATTTGAGCTTGCATTGTCAACTGTGATGGTAAATACCCTATTAGTTTCCCATTCTCTCAAACACTTTTCAATATCTAAACTGATAGCCTCCCCTTTATGACTAGAAATTGGAATAAAATTTATGATTCTTTTTTGTAATTTCCAATTTGGGTCAATAAAATGGGTTGTTAAACACATATAATTGATTTTAAGGATGGATGTCTACGTATCTATAGTTAAACAAACCATTTAACATGAATTTTTTAACAAAGTTTTTAATTGCTCTCTTTCAGATTGAAATAAACCTAAAATATCTCATGCAACTGTAAATCTCGAAAGAATACGAAGTTTTGGACAAACAACTGCCATTAGCCTTTTAAAACCTTCCCTTTCAACAAACTTAAAAGGCAATTCATCTATTACAATTATTTCAGCTATAGCCATTCTACATTTTTTTTTATCAAATTTCCAACTACTAATAATAACACACCCTTCATATAAGGATTGAATAGACAATTGTAAGTTTTTACACGCACTTATATGTCTCTTTAACCCAGGAGTTCCATTTTTTACTTTATGAGCAGTAATTTCTACTTGACAATAGCGACACTTACCTCTAACAACTACTCCATTCTCATAAATTTCATCGAAGTGATTCCAAGCTTCACTCTTTCGCTTTCGCTTTGGATTGTGCTACTATCAGCCACGGAACTTGTATTTGTTGTTTCATCATCAATTCTCTCCTACATACATCATATAATAAATATGATTTTTAAAAAATACTAATAGAAAAATACAAGCATATAAAAAATAAAAATGGGAAAAACATCACAATATTCTTATCCTCTTAGTTTCAATATTTACAATCTTACCCTCTTAAAAATTACTAATAGAAAAATATAAGCATATAAAAAGAATTATTACAGTAAATTATAATTGGTTTATTAAAATAGGAAAAATAGCTCATAGATCATTTTAAACAAAACCGACATGGTTTTGATTCGTTTGGTATGAAGAAGCACCGAACATACTTACAAATTTTCATGTTTCCAAGTCCAACTCTTATTGCCAAGGTTCGTATAAATATGTATATATGTAAATTTATTAGAATTCGAAATTAACTTCAAAAAATAGGGCAAAAAGTTTGGTTAACAAATACAGTTAAAAATAGGGCAACAAGTTTAAAAATTAAATAATGCCAAAAATAAAAAAAAATACTTTTTCAGATGGAAGATTCATATTGAAAGAGGAAGCCAGATCAGATCTGATAGAGAGACTGGGAAAGAGGCTTCGTGAGCTTAGATCAGATTTGGAGGAATTTATAAGCTGGGGATGAGAGCGACTGAGATAGAAAGGGAGAAAGAGATGGGGATGAGAGGGAGCAGCTGAGGCTGAGGCTGAGGCTGAGGCTGAGGCTGAGAGATTATAACTGGTTTGTATTGTTTAATTATATAATATACAATCAAAGTTAAATAACTTAAATAATTTGGAAATACCTAAAAAATGCATAGTTGGTACCCGATCATGATCCGAATATATTCAGGTGCCCGAAAATTTAGGTCTTCAAATCACGATCCCGAACCGAACAATTTTTTCGGGAAATTTGCTTCGATTTTTCGGTTCGGGTTTCGAGAATTCCGAATATTTGCTCACCCCTATTTAAAAATACTAGTACAGGGTTGGTAATAAGTCAAGCTGCTCGTGAGCTGCTTGAGCTCAACTTAGTAAATGCTTGGCCTGAGTTTAGATCGAATGCAAATGAACCGAGCTCGGCTCAATTTTGAACTCGATAACATTAGTGAGCCGAGCTTGAACATACAGTAGCACGGTTCCTTAGGCTCGCGAGTAGCTCGAAATAAGTACATATATAGTTTTATACATATATTTATATGTATATGTATATATCATATGATTAATATAATAAATAAAATTTACCATAAAATAAATATTAATATGTCTCATTAAAATTCAACTTAACTCTATTGATTACTAGCATTGATATGTTATAATAAATATTTTTTAATATTTTTAAATTCATTTTCAAATTATCAAAATGTCATTAACATTTAACACTTTCAGGATTGAATGTATTGTTTGCAAAATTTTACATAAGAGTGGATGGAAATCTAAATAAAAATAAAAATCAATAAGGAGGTCAAAATAAAGTAGGGTTGGCCAGGAATCAAGTTCTTGAGCTATTTTAGCTCAAATTTTAAAAATCTTAGCTTTAGTTCAACTCGAATACTAATGAGCCGAGCCAAGTTCGAGTCAGAAATTTTTCTTGATGAGCCCAGCTTGAACACCCTAAAGCTCGGCTCGGCTGGTGCCCACCCTAGGTGGGAATGCTCTAAGATATTTTGCCACCACCAAAGAGGTACTTTCATGTCTAGAAATTGCATTGTTTTTGGTAAAAGTAACAAATATTTTGTTTCAAAACAAATTGCATTAATTACAGTATGGTTCTCATAGTTTGAATATATTTCTATTTGGTACCTACAATAGCAACATTAATGGTCCCTAGGGGTTGAAAAGGTAATGCATTTGCTCACAGACATTTTTAATTATTGTTTTAGTTACCTTATGTTACT
Organism: Embelia ribes; assembly: GCA_001753735.1. NCBI lineage: Eukaryota > Viridiplantae > Streptophyta > Magnoliopsida > Ericales > Primulaceae > Embelia > Embelia ribes. The sequence goes on from MKEJ01003157.1 coordinate 5,248, forward strand.
ATGTTCATAACATAAATTTTTGGAATAGTATTTTGAAGATAATATAGGAGCATTTACTGTCCTCCTTAAATTTTTAAATTTAATATGTAACATCCCGGAAATTCTGAGTGAATTTTTTGCATTTTTATTTAATAAATAATATCGTTAATGTATTGACGATATAATTTATTAAATGAAACAATTGGGTGTGATCCATAATGCATATATTGGGTGATTGTGTATTGTATTATGTATAAATAAATAAGTGTTGTGCTTATATTGCTACCTTGTGCATAAATGTTGAAGAGTTATGTATCATATTTGTAGACATTGTGAATAGTATTTGGTACAAATATATCTTATTTTGAGTTGAGGTATAAGAACTTTTATTGGAGAATTTATATTTGATATTTGCATTGAGGTATTTATTTGTGATTCTATTGGGTTAAATGTAGTATTTTAAAATTATTCTCGTGTATTGAAATTTATTGGTTGTGATTGGAGTGTTTCTATATTTGTTTGGATATTATTGGTTGTGGGAAATATTATCGGAACATGTAGTGTTGGAGGAAAAATGTGGTTTGGTCTGGGTTTGTCGAAAATCGCATAAAGTTACGCCGATTGAGTTTTGGACATCTAAATGAAATTATAAATGAGTCATGGTATTTTTTCTCTATTTTTTATGACATATTGTAGTATTTAGAAATGATGTGTGAAGTGGTGTGGCCGAGATTTGGCCTCAAAGAATTTTTTAAATCCAGTTAGTGTTAAGTTGGAATTGTGATATCCATTTGGTATTTAAATTATATCTCCTAACTTGTAATTCCAATTAAGGTTTATGATATACAGTTGGAAATATATTTCATTTATCGATAACTTTCATGCTTTGATAAAAATTTAATTTGAAGCATAGATGGGTCAAAACAGGGCTCGAAATGCTCATGAATGCACAGGTTGACAGAATAGCATGTCGCCGTTTGGTATTTTAATGATATCTCACAAAACGTAACTTTGATTGGGGTCTACAAATATTGTTGGAAAGATAATTCAATTATCTACTATTTTTATGCTTTGACAAAAGGCTAATTTGAAGTATATAATGGTCAAAACGGAGTCCGAAATAGTTTGACCAGTTGACTAACAGTAGCAGTGATCCCTATTGTTATGTTTTGTTATTTAAATGTGTTTATACATATTTATGTATACATACATACATATACAAAAAATACACCAAAAACTAGCGGGGAGAGAAAGCAAAGAGAGTGGGAGCTCGGGTTCGTAGTGCTCGGGCCGTCATCCACTGAAAATAATAGCATTTTTGGATCCTACGTCACGAGGAGAACATTTTGATGTAAGTTTCTTTTCCTATCTTTCGTTTCCCAATATCTACGCTTGTATGCTAGACTCATAAATTGAAATAAAGTTGAAAAGATGTATAGATTATTTTTATGTTTAAACTCATTGTGATTTGTGATTGTTTGCTGATCAAACTCGAAGCCCTAACTTGGGTGAATTTGGGGCTTTTGGGTAGGACTACTCGGAAATGATTTATCTACACCTAGGTATGAAAAATTACATGTATTACTATAAATTGGAAGGTGTGTGTGTATATGACGTGTATGCCACGTTTTGTGAAATTGTGAAAATTGTGGAATGGTTAGGGTTTGTAATTAAAAATTGTGAATATAAGGCCTTGAATTATAAAAATTGATTTTAAAATACAAGGCGTTGAATTATACAATTTAATGTATGTATCTATTATTATGGCAAAGATTAGCATATATGACTAATTATTGTGATTTTAGCTTTTTATAGTAGAAATCATCATTTGTGCAATTGTGATAGCTTAAGGTAATTCGTTATGCTCTTTTGTAGTACATATTTATTATACATTGTATATTGGCATACTCATATATGGGCGTATGCATTATTACATTGTGATTTATTTGTAGAAAAAATCGTGTTTTGAAGAACATGTGCATTGGGGAATGGGTTGAGTCTTTTCCTCTCTTTTCGGGGCTAGGTCAACTTTTCCATAAACCTTTGTGATATTTGTGATATTTGTGATTCGGACCTACGATTCTCTAGTCCAAGAGGCAATGCGAGCTGGGGCTTATCGGGCCCATTTGTGAAAGACATTAGTCCAAATTTTTGTGAGTCGGGAAAAATATTTGTGATTTGTGAAATCTTTTGTGAAAAGAGGAAAGCTTTGTGATTGTCAAAAAATATTGTGATTTGTGAAATATTATGATTTTGTGAATGTGAAACCTTTGCGGTTGTGAAATTATTTGTGATTTGTGAAAAACTTTGTGAATTTGTGAAACAAATTGTGATTTGTGGAAGATTTGTGACTTGTGAAAAATAAAGGATTTGAGTAAAAGTGGGGAAATTGCATAGCATGTATCATTTAGCATACATGAGCATACATATCATATAGACGCTTAAATTCCATTTTAGAGTTATACCACTAATATGACCATGCAGTTTCCAATTTTCTTTTCCCTATTTTGTTGTGATATTTCAGGTTTAGAGGCCCACGCGGACTTGAGGGTGTGGCCTTAGACCATTGAGGGTCTAGGGCAACTCTGATACATTTTGGGAGATTTGCCGAGTCAGAGTTATTATATTTTTTGTGCATTTATTTTGTGTGAGTCATAGGACTTGATGTTAGATTTTGGCTATTTATTTCATTTTATTTTGCTTAGGCACCTAGCTTGATTGCGTATGCACACGCGACTTAGGAGGATAGCTGCATATGTATATTTATATTTTGTGACAGATTCTTGTAACTATTTATTCATGATGTATATGTAATCAAGTTGGTTTATTTGTTGTGTTGTGAGACTTCATAGATAGTTTGTGGTTAGTTATGGGAAGGGAATTCTTATATGTATTCCTTCATTATTATTGTGAATTATTGTGGGCTCTTGGTTATTATTTTTCTATAGGATCACATCCCCGGATTTATGGGAATTTAGGGTATGACAGGCTAGTATCAGAGCTAACCGAGTTACGAAAACATAGGGGCCTATTGGGTAGGAAGTTTTGTGATTGGGACGGAAATGTTTGTGTGTTTGAATAGCATGTTACCTTAGAGTATGGTTTCATGCTTTTGACTAATGAATTGATGTGGCCTATTGTGTTTTATAATGAGCTATGGTTTATGGAGGAGGTAGATCTTTAGGTAATGGTACTGGTGGTCAACGAAACCGAGGTTGCAGTTGTGGTAGAGGTCGACAAGGTGCTCTCCTTGATGATTTTGGATTTGTGGACAAAGAGGAAATTCTATGACAAAAAAAATATACTGCCACTTAATGAAGGTTCTGAGGAGTTTGTAGGAGATGCTGAGGAAGGAGAACTTAAGCCTCAACCTCAAGGTTCATCTAGTGGAGGTTATGCGGAAGCTGCTAGTATGTTTATAGCTATGGAGGTGGTGTTTAATCATATAGTGAGAGGTTGTGATACGGGTGGTAGTAGTGGGGAGATACAGGCTTTAGTGGCTCAGCAACAATTCTGTATGATGGATCCTCCTTCATTTTCGGAGGACGCTGAGGCTATTGAGACAGAGATATGGGTTAAGGTGGTGCAACAGATTTTTTGATCTCTTTAGTTGGATGATGATGATCTTCATCTAGCTACGACTCCCTTTTATTTAAGAGGGGAAGCCAAAGAATGGTGGAACTCGGTTGAAGAAGTATTTGAGCAGAGGAAACTCCCATGGGCGGAGTTCCAGAAAAGATTTCTAGATGAGTTCTTTTCAGCAAGTCTTGCGGCTTGTAAGCGTCAAGAGTTCGAAGTTCTAAATCAACAGAGTCTTATGGTTACATAGCATAAGTGGGCTTTTATAAGCCTATCTAAGTATGCTCCAGAGCTTGTAGCCACCGAGGAGCTTCAGTGTGAGCGATTTGAGAATGGCCTACATCTTGCCATTCAAATTCTGATGATATCATCCTTACTCGATACTTATCAATGTATCGTAGATACTTCCATGAAAGTAGAGGTGGGGATACTTAGACAATAGCAGTTAAAGAGTTCTCAGACTTTAAAGCCATTGAGGCAATCTTTAGGGTCTTCAGTTCATGAATCAGGCTTAGGTAATAAGGGTGGTTCAATTAGGGGGGGATCCAATGGGGTTTGCTCCAGTATTAGTGATGATAGTTGTAGTTGGAAGAGGTCTCAAGAATCCTTTTCTTATTCTTCTTGGGGACAGAGTCCTCAGTTTCGTTCGGTAGATTCGGGGCCTACTTCTCAGGGCCTGAAGTGGTATTCTTGTAGACAGCTCGAACATCTAACACGGGACTGTACGGAGCCCCATTCTTATCTTCTTTGTGGTGTTGAGGGTCATTTCTAGGTTGCTTACCCCTGGGCTTTCAACTACAATTGTGGCAATTATGGCCACATGTGCTCCCAGTATCCCGAGAGTTTCATACCTCCTACTAGCAACTCCATAGACCAATGCATTCTTCACCTTCTGTGGCTATTCCTTGATAGCCTTCTAACATACCTTCTTCTTCTCATTGGGATGTTGGTTCTATTTGTTGTGATCATCATCGGGACCCATTCAGGGCAGTTATCAGGGTGGTGGAACACACAAAAGTTACCAACAGGGACAGGGGTCCCAGACTAGTGCCTATGCTATGCCTTAGGCTTTTGATAATGCAGAGCTTTCTATTGTACTAGGTATACTTCCTTTTTCTACTACTTGGGCTCATGTCCTTTTCGATACCGGTGCATCACACTAATTCATTTCATGTAGATTTGCATACATGTTACAAATTTACATTGAACATCTAGACGCCCTTATCTTTGTTGCTACTCTGAGGGAGCTTACTTTTCATGGGGATAGTATTTGTAGAGGTTGTAAACTTATCATTGAAAATCATGCATTTTTCATTTGATTTTATTGTGTTTGATATGGGGGGGTTTGATATTATTGTCGGTATTGATTGGTTAGCTTGTTTTCGTGCTATGATCGATTGTGAAAAACGTCATGTTACATTGACTACATTTAAGAGAGAGACAATGTGCTATCAGGGGGAGCGGCATGTTGTGTATCCTCATAGCTCTCGTATTCTGGATAATCCATCGGATATGATTGTTAATCTTTCTATTGTGGATGATTTGAGTTCATGGGCTAAACTTCCTTCCATTGTTTTTGATTTCACGGATGTCTTTCTGGAAGACTTTAGTGGACTCTCGCCTGTTAGGGAGGTCGCGTTCACCATTGATCTTATGCCGAATACTCAACCCATTTATGTTGCTCCTTATTGTATGGCTCCAGCTGAAATGCATGAATTGTAGATTCAAATATAGGATTTGAAAAATAAGGGGTTCATTAGAAATAATCAATCATTGTGAGGTGCTCCAGCACTATTTGTGGCTAAACATGATAGGATTATAAGGTTGTGTATCTATTATCGGAAGTTGAACTAGGTGACTATCAAGAATAAATATCCCTTACCTCAAATAGGCGATTTATTTGACCAATTTCATGGATCGAAATTCTTCTCCAAGATTGATTTGAGTACATGTTATCTTTAGCTTCGGACCCGTGAGGAAGGCATTCCAAAGACAACCTTTCGGGCTTGGTATGGGCTTTTTAAATTCCTAGTTATGCCGTTCAGTTTTAAGAATGCTCCGTCTGCCTTTATGAGTTTGATGAAACGGGTCTTCCAGACATATCTTGATCACTTTGTGGTTGTATTTATCGACGATATATTGGTGTATTTGCCTACCGAGGAGGCGAATCGTGAACATTTGCACATTGTGTTATTGATACTTATGGAGTATAAGTTATATGCTACATTCTCTAAGTGCGAATTCTATTTGTCAGAGGTTCGATTTTTGGGACACGTCATTTCAGAGCAAGGTATATTAGTGAATTATGCTAAGATTAAGGCCATTATGGACTG
>MKEJ01003158.1:0-13195 GCA_001753735.1 Embelia ribes
TATATATATAAAGTTAAATAAGCTTCTATAAATGGAGTTTGATAAAATTTAGATTAAAATTTTCTTTCATTGAATTTTGATTAAATTTAATTATTTTATTATTTAGCTACGGTCTCTATACCATAATACCCTAAATATAGAGACCTAAATCTATTGATCCTACTGGACATGCTAGGATGTATGTGGGCTTAAATACCGTCAATGTAATGATTTTGTTGAATTGAAATTCCTTGGTTTTTTGGGTTATTGAATGTTGTGAATTTTGGTAGATATAAATGGAGACGCTTTACACGCTAGTCTTGGGTTGCCCCCTGCATTGAATGTTAAGACGGCCAAGGTCGGAAAGTTGGAGATTGTGGTATGTTGACTTTGGTTCTATTCCTTATTTTATTCGTCTCTGGCTGATCCAATTTGAGCAATCTTGTTATTGGATGATTTGATATAAAAATTTTACTTCATTTTTATGATTTCTGAGTTTTATGGTTTTATCTAATGAATAATACATGTTACTACTTTATTGGGTACTGAAATTTCTGTTTGTATACAAAAGTTGGAGATCATGGTAGTTAACTTTGATTTGGTACTTGTTTAGTTGATCTCAAGATGAGCTGAATCCATCAATTCTTCGTAGAAAAATGAGCTGCGAACCAAATTTTACAGTAAATTGCAATCATTCTTGATTTGGCAAAGATATGTTGTATTCTTTTGTGTGTTTCAGTCCAATGTGATGAATTATGCAAAAGGAACAAAATTTTGTTTTGTGGACCTGGTTCAATGAGCTCCAAATGGCACATTTCATAAGCATTGAAATGGAGAAAAAGTTAGAAACACAAAAATATGAAGTAATATATTGAATGATTGTATTCTCATAAATTACATAAAATGGTTATATTTGCCAATTAGTAATCGGCATTAAGTAGTGATAAATGTAATGTGGCTATTTAAAATAGATAACATGAAAAATATCTAACAATCTAGAGTAATGTATGCGAAAATTACTGCATGAGAGTATTCTAAGAAAACGTTTATAGCATTGATAATACTTATTATGATATGGAAACATTACCATTTCGATAGAAACACATGGAAACTAAAATGTTTCGAACGGAAAACTAATTTTTTTTGTATATTGTGATTCGACCTAAGTTTCGGTTTGGTGTCTACGTAAGCAGAAATGTATGGGTCATTTCAACTGTTTCAACATGACATTTAGTTCACTGATCATGCCCATCACATTTTTATATTGAAATTTTGTATTAAATCTCTGTATGTACCTTTCTATCTGCACATTGTTTATGATTATATTCTTTCTATCAATATTCATTTAGTTTGATTTGGTCTGTTATTTTTGGAAGCTCCCTTCGGTGAGTTATGTACAAGTTGAACCCATCGTTGTGCAAATAGACAAGCTTGATTTGGTTTTGAAAGAGAATGACGACGTGGATGCATGTGCAAGCACAAGTAGGTAATGCTTTTCTTTTTCAGATTGATTTCATAAAAGTCAGTTTGTGATTCTGAAATATGGCTAATATATGTTTCTTTCCCTCTCTTCTTGCAGTAAAGAGTCATCACCCAGTTCTGGAAAAGGAAGTGGCTATGGATTTGCTGATAAGGTTACTTCTCTCCCGTGCATATTTAGTGTTGAATACTAATAGTGTTTTAAGTTTGCATAGAGGTGAAATTTTTTACTTGCAGGTGCATCTGTTAGTATTCTCTCTCTTCTTTTTCTCCAAAGGGATAAATATGTATTCGTGTAGAACTGTAGACGCCTGTGTCTGTTCGCTGTTTGACCTTTGGTTTTTATTAGATTGCAGATGGAATGACTTTAGAAGTTCGAACTGTCCATCTTCTGGTTGAAACTCATGGTGGTGATCGTCAAAGAGGTGGTGCAACTTGGTTAGTGTTTGTCTTTAGTGGCACAGAAAGTGACAGTGTTATGAATTTTTAGCCATCCAATTTCGATTTACTTTGTTTCATGTTGATATATTTTTCTTCACTTTTCTTATTTAACTACTGTAAACTTATTCATGATCTAATTTCTGTTAAACGTAGGGCATCACCTATGGCATCTTTAACCATCCGCAACCTTTTCCTTTATACCACTAATGAGAATTGGCAGGTAATAATACTGAAGTTTCTGAAGTTACTCTTTAACTACTTACTGGAAGAGCCAAATTTAAAACAATCTCTCTTTTTTTTTTTTTGAAAGTTCCAATATTATTAACTCCAAAAAATTTGAAACGATCTCCTGTACCAGGTCGTTAATCTGAAGGAAGCAAGGGACTTTTCAAATGATAAAAAGTTCATTTATGTCTTCAAGGTAATTATGTTGGTATCTTCTTTATGTACTTTGGCATCTCTCTATCTTTCTCTCTCTCTCTCTCCCTCCCTATCTCTCCTTTAGACTGCTTTGGACATGCTCAACTTACTATAAGAGCAAGGATTGTAATTTTTTTCTCTGAGTTCCTTCCACCAAAATTTTGTAGCTTGTCATTCTCTTCTAACAGTGACATGCTGGGTCTTCCTTTTTTTTTTTTTAATTCAGAAACTTGAGTGGGAATCTTTATCGGTTGATCTTCTTCCTCATCCTGACATGTTTGCTGCGGTTGATGCTCATTTTACCTCTTTCCAAGACGGGTCTTGCAAGAAAGACAATGATGGGGCCAAAAGAGTGTTTTTTGGTGGCGAGCGATTCATCGAAGGAGTGTCAGGACAAGCTTATGTATGGCAATTTTTGACATTTACCTGATCCATCTTAATTTTTCTTTTTCGCCTGAGGCAATGCTTTCTATGGACTGTTGGTTATATTGTTTTGGTTTGTATCTTTCCTACTTTACAATAATGATCAGATCACGAATCAAAGGACACAACTTAACAGTCCTCTGGGGCTTGAGGTGCAGTTACATATTACCGAAGTTGTTTGCCCTGCTTTAAGTGAACCGGGTAAGTTATATTTATTATATTATTATTATGCTTTTAAAGTGAACTTCTGTTAAATAATCAAGCAAGGTCTTATAGTAAAGTCACATGAGCAGGATTGCGTGCTCTCCTTCGCTTCTTCACGGGATTATATGTCTGTCTAAACAGGGGAGATGTTAATCCAAATGCTCAACAGGTTCTTAACTGCCCATGTTACGATTTAAACTCAATTTCTCATTCAAATTATTTGCTGCTGTCTTCTCTGGAAAATTTAGTAGCTTGTCTCTCTGTGTGAGTACTGTGCTTGAATGTATACCTCTGTTGCAGCTGTCTACAGAAGCAGCAGGACGTTCTCTGGTGTCCGTCATTGTGGACCACATATTTCTTTGCATTAAAGATGTTGGTTAGTACTTCTCCATTCAAATACATTTTGATTCTCTTTTCTTCAAATCTAACCTTTTCCTTTTCTCTCCTCTCTCATCATTTATCAAAATATTTTGCACACATTGTATACCTTTTCATTGCTAGCTTTTTCCGACTACTTTCTTTTTCTTTTACTTGCAGAGTTCCGGCTTGAACTCTTAATGCAGTCTCTTTCACTTTCTAGGGTATTTTTCTTTAATACTGAAATTCTCACTGTTTGCCTTGTTCATTTTTTGGTTTTCTATGCATTTCATGAACCATGTTCTATTGTTTTGCAAAATAAATACTTCCATAGTTTGATGCATTGTAAAACTTTTTGCATGACATTTTGTCCTTTCTGCAGGCAAGTGTTTCTGATGGAGGAAATACGAGATGCTGGACACAGGTGAGGATGGGCGGGCTCTTTTTGAGGTAAGCTTTATTCTGGTTCTTATTTTTTTATTATTGTTTTTGCTAGTAAATATTTTGAAGTTGTCGGGTAATGGATTTTATTTTGACAATCAACATATCATAAAGATATTACATGACACTTTTAATTTCGTTCATTAGCAATGTGTGTAATTCTAGATTAAAGTGTTTGTACGCTGTATCTCTTTTAGTTTTTTTCAAAGAAGAGAAACTCTTCATCTCTAAATTGATGGTGCTGCAAGCCTTGAGGATAAACTTGAAGATCCAATATCTCTGTATTCCTTGAGATTGAAGGGAATTTAATAAGGGACTGAATAGATTTCTGGTGATTCATGGTATTGAACGTCAAGCTATTAAGAAACATGATATAAAAAATGAATATAGTCAGGTTGAGAAAGGGAAAGAATGAGGACCAATAGGATCCGTTGGTGAATTAGGGTACAGCATCTTTCGATGGAAAGAAGTGGAGAAATTCATTCATGACGGTTTCGTTATATACAACGGAGAGCAGTTAATTAGCCTGATAGGAATATATGGAAGAGTGAACAAATTGAAGTGTTCGAGACGGTAATGAATGATTATAGGGATTAGGGAAACCTTAATTGGTTTGATTGATTTGATAATGAAAGGGATGATGTTTGCATTGAATTTTGTTAAACAAAGAGAGTGGCCCAAATTCTACGATATAGATAAGAAAATTTCATATATACGACCCCATTCAGTTCAAAACCGAGTTGGTTGAGTTTTGCCAAGTGAATTGAGTACGCATCATGCCTTCCGATTTAAGATCTCACTTTTTTTGTATGGTGCTATGTGAAAGGTGATCTATTCTTCTTCGAGCAATTTTTGAAATGGTATAGACGTAACACCTTGATGTTGTTGAATGTATTGATTTGTTTTACTTTCTCCTCGTATCCTTGAGATCACTCTATCTAACTTTCATAGTTGATATTGATAATGCAGGGATACCTTCTCACGCCCTCCGTGTACCTTAGTGCAACCTTCAACTGAGGCAGCTCCTGAAAGTTTTCAACATATTCCAAAATTTGGTAATTTTATACATCTAGTTGGCTATTATGATGTGTATGTGTCAGTTATACTGATATCTTGCACATGTTGTATGAGCAGCTGAGAGCTTCTGTCCTCCAATTTACCCTCTGGAAGACAAGCTGTGGCAATTAAGTGAAGGTGTTCCACTAGTATGCCTTCATTCCCTTCAGGTCCAACCTTCTCCAGCTCCGCCATCTTTTGCTTCAGAAACAGTTATTAATTGCCAGCCTCTTACGGTATGCAGTTCGCCTTCTCTTCTCTTCCCTTCCCCTTTCCTCTTTCTCTGTTTTCTTTTTGCTTTTTGTTTTCCGAGCTTTTTGAAATTCCACTCTGTTTAGGTGGTTGATGATTCAACACTTGCTATCTACGATAGTCTTTGTTTTGAACAACTTTTAATTTTTTGATCAGGTTCATCTTCAGGAAGGATCGTATTTGAAAATTGTTTCTTTACTAGCTGATGGAACGGTAATCAGTCCTGGTGCTATTGTACCGGATTCTTCAGTTAATTCTCTCAAATTCAATCTTATTGGATTGGATATCACTGTTCCTCTGGACCTTGGGATTCCAATCGGTAATATGACCAATGGAAGCACTGTCAGGGGCTCTTTTACTGGAGCAACGGTTCATATCGAGAACTTGTCCTTCTCAGAGTCCCCTTCCTTGAAGCTCAAGCTACTGAACCTGGATAAGGACCCAGCTTGCTTTTGTCTTTGGGAAGATCAGCCTATTGATGCTAGTCAAAAGAAGTGGGAAACTAGTGCCTCTATTCTTAGTTTGTCTCTGGATACTTGTAATGACTCATCTGGAGTTTTGAAGTCTTCTAATTTGTGGAGATGCACCGAGCTGAAGGATGCTTGTATTGAGGTGGCTATGGCAACTGCAGATGGAAGTCCATTAATCCATATCCCTCCTCCTGGAGGATTAGTCAGAATTGGTGTTGCATGCAAACAATACTTGTCCAACACTTCAGTTGAGCAGTTATTTTTCATTCTGGATCTCTATGCCTATTTTGGCAAAGTAAGTGAAAAGTTGGCAGCCATAGGAACAAGCAGAAAGCTGAAGAAGATTTCAAGGGAACCTAGTGGAAGTCTGTTGGAAAAGGTCCCTAGTGATACTGCTGTTAGCTTGGCAGTGAATGATCTTCTGCTCAAATTTTTGGAAACTTCATCTACAGATATTCAGGGATCACCACTTGCTCAGTTTCGTGGTGAAAATCTATTCGTCAAAGTTTCTCATAGAACCCTTGGTGGTGCCTTAGCCATTTCATCCAGTTTATGTTGGGACAGTGTAGAGGTGGAGTGTACTGACACTGAAGGATATTTGACACGTGAAAATGGTGTTCCTTTCTCTTCCTTGGGGAATGGGGTTTTGGCCAATGAGAATGGAAGTCCTCAGCTGAAGTCAGTCTTCTGGGTGCAAAAGAAGGTGAAATGTCAAGTAAATGGTAGAAATACCACTGTCCCCTTCTTGGATATTAGCATGGTGCATGTGATTCCATATAGGGTACAGGATCTGGAATGCCACAGTTTGCATTTGATTGCTTGTATTGCTGGTGTTCGACTTGGGGGAGGAATGAATTATGCGGAGGCCCTGTTACATAGATTTGGAATTTTGGGACCAGATGGAGGTCCGGGCAAGGGGCTCACGAAAGGGTTAGAAAATTTATCCTCAGGTCCTTTGTCAAAACTTTTCAAACCAACTCCTCTTATTGCAGATGAGCTCCTTGTGACCAATACCAGTAAGTTTCTAGTTTCTCATATTGTGATGGCCCACTATGATTTTCTTTTTTTCCTCTCTCTTAATACTAGGCATATATATTTATTCCCAGTTTCCTTGAAATTTTTTTTTTCCTCAGGTGAAAATTCAGGAAATGAGAACTTGACAAGCTTCCACCTTGGTATGCCTGATGATGTGGACTTATCTGTAGAATTCAAAGATTGGCTGTTTGCCCTTGAAGGCGTGCAGGAAACTTCTTTCACCGAAGAAGGCCTGTGGGTACACAATACTAGAGAACTTCAAAGAGAAGAGAGAAGCTGGCACACAAATTTCCAGAGTTTGATGTTGAAAGCAAAAAGTAGCTCCAAGAATGTGGTTACCTGTAAAGAGTTATCACACAGACCACAGAAATTTCCCTTAGAGTTGGTGGTGGTAAGTTTTACATGTTCCCGCTTCTGGCTATATGAAATATCTCCTTAAATTAAATTGATCTAGGGTTATTTCACTGGATATTACGAATTGTTTTTTACATTTACCCAAATTTTGGGATACGCTATCAAATATATCCGATTACATATCATTTTCTGAGAACAAATTAGCTACCACAACTGCCAGAGTAGACTAGGCGACACATGGTTATACTTGCAATTTTATGATATGTAAGATTCTATTTGAGTGAGCAGGTAACTTTAGGAAACTTTTCCCCTGACAAACCCTTTATCCAGTCAATTTTGTTGTCAGTCGCATGAAGCTTGTCAAAACTGAAGCATTAGCCATGGAGTCAAGCAGTTCATTAGCAAGGTTTAGTTCAATTAAACTCAAATGATTTAGCTGAAAAATTGGTCGTGATATCTAGACCAGCCCATACAGTGATAATGGGGTATACTTTTTCCACATCGTGGCTGATCATACTGAGCAAAGCATATGCTGATATTAGAAACGTCAGGTGGTATTTATAGGTGCGGCAAAGTTGGTCGTGGTTTCGCACGGCGAAGTTGGTTGCAGTTTGGCAATACCCTTCACTGTGTGTTTGTTCTCTGAAATCTGCTAAGACCTGGGTTTCTTTTGTTTGTTTACGCCATAAGCCCTTGATTCTATTTTACTTGCTTTAACACCAATCAGACCAGCTCTAGCATGTACTAGTGACCTTAATTTCATGTTTTTACAATGATTTGATTTAACGGTGAAGAAGATTGCTTTCAGGTTGGTATTGAAGGTTTACATATTTTGAAGCCCCTTGTGCAGAAGTGTAATTTTCAGAATGGAACACCCCTAAAAGTGTCCCAAGTGGATTATGAGTTTTATAGTGGAATTAACATGGAAGCCAGCATAATCGTGTCCGAAGACTCGGAAGATGAAATGAAGTGGGAAGTGGAAAACTTGAAGTTTTCTGTTAAACAACCGGTAATCAGATTATCATTTTGTATTTGATTCATATCCCCTCAAATGAATTTCGTGTGATGGTAATTTTTTATTTTCGTAGATTGAGGTGGTTATAAGAAAGGAGGAGTTGCAACACCTTGCTTCGCTGTGCAAAGCTGAAGTTGGCTCCATGGGTCGGATTGCAGCTGGTATCTTGAAGATTCTGAAGCTTGAGGGTTCAGTTGGTCAGGCAGCCATTCATCAATTGAACCACCTTGGTATGCCTTTAATCTTTCATAAAAGGTCTCTTTTACCATGTCTTGCCTGGAACTCTAGAATTGGAAGGACTTGTCTTTTCAGAAACTAAATTCTTATGGGACTCCGGTCGAGCTATATTTTGATGAATCCCAAACTAACGAGGAATTTGGTTGCACTGGCTACAATCTTCATTTATAATCCGTGCTTTGGAACATTTATTGTTTGGAACTGCATTTGGCACATATGGATGCACCTTTAATTGCATTAGGCACTGTGTTCTCAGCCGTGTGATAATGAACATAGTGATTAGGCCCGACATTTTTCTTTATATTACATTTCAGAAATCGTAATCCTATAAAAAGTTGTGACAGTAGCATAAACTTAATCCTTCTATGCATTTTTTATATCTTTTCCAGTATATAAAAATAACATATTTAGATTTAATAAAAGTTTTATCTTTGCAGGTACTGAAAGCTTTGACAAGATTTTCAGACCGGAAAAAATTAGTAGGGGTGGCAGTGTAAACAGCATAGGTTTCAGTCCATCTTTTTCAAATGTAACCACAGAAAGCCCACAAGCCTGCTTGGCGTCGACAATGGCTGCACTAGAGGAGGCTGTCTTGGATTCTCAGGCAAAATGTTCTTCTCTAGCTGCTCAAGTATCCAATTCGGAATTATCCTTGCACAAACTTGCCGAAGTTAAAGAGCTCTCTCAAAAACTTGAGGGCATGCAGAGTTTATTGGCACGATTGCGGACTCAGATTTGACCGAGTCTCCTTTTTTTTGTTTTCATTAGTTCTTTTACTACTCCTGGGGTAAAAGTATCCCAACTATATATTTTGGCCATTCTTTCAATATAGGTACATATAATACAGAGAGATTTTGAAGTTGTGTAGAGTTTATAGACTTAGATGAGAAAGTTTTGTATGCACATGTAACAATTTTGTAAAACATTGACATATATGTATATGTATATTTTTATAACTGGATCTCAACCCAATTGTTATCTTGAGCCACTTAAATTCTTCATTTATGAATTTATCATATTACAAAAAATCTAACAGATAATTTTGTATTGTTTTGTGCCGAAAGATTTGAGCATTGAGGATGACTTAACATCGATAATCAAAAGTATTTTTTTGATAATATGTTATACAAAATCATTAAATATAAATGTAGGAATAGATTTCTTTCTGAAGTATATTTTGTAATTTTTGATTCGGTATATAGCATGCAAAAGTATATCGAACGAGTTTAGAATTATAATTTTTCAAATGAGAATGGATATGAGGAAGAAAAAAGGAGGATATAAAGGAAGGGGAGGAGAGCGAAATGAGTTTAGAATTATAACTTTTCGAATAAAAATGGATATGCGAAAAAAAAAAAAAGGATAGAAAGGAAGGGGAGGAGGGCGAAATTGTTTTAGTAGTGCTGCAGTAAATAGGTATTAGTAGCAAATTACTTCGGCAATTGTCAAAATAGCAATCTGTTTAGCCAATATGATGTGGGAATGTTTTTAAGATTATTTGTACTATTGGTTAAAATAGCTAGAAATGAATTTTTAGCTTATCTGCTGCGAATGCTCTTAGCTATTTTACCTAATGATTAAGATCTTAACTATACTTTTATATTTATTTACTTATTATTTATATGGATAATAGTCATCTTTAAAAAACAAAGTTGATTACCAAATATTATTTTTTATAAAATAGGTTATGCAAAAGAAATAATTTATTGTCAATGTGAATATCATTTTGAAGTATATTTTACAAGTTATTATATGGTGTATAGCATACAAAAATATATTTGACGAATTTAAAATTATAATTTTTAATAAAAAAGAAGGGAATAGAAAAGAATACAAATATTTGAATTGAAAGAGGAAGTGTAGGTAAAGAAGAGTGAGAAGGAAAATATTTTACCAGTGTTGCAATGGTTTAAATTTAGATATAAAGATAACTAATGAGTAAAATGGCTAATAATTTAGGTAAAGAATAAAAATTTTATACATACAAGTATGTGAATTTTTTTATATGCTATCTATCAAAATGTGTCATATTGGATTTGTGTAAGTGTCAACATAATCTTTTAAAAAGTATGCATTCACAAAAATCATGTATGGAATATTTTAATAGATAGCAAGTAAAAAAATACTATACACTTATATATATAAAATCTTTAAGATTTGGTTTCGGGGAGAGAGACAGAAGGGCAATAAAGTAGAAAAAGAAAATTTTCAAAAAGCCAAAGGAAATATTTTAACATCAAAGTTTTTTATTTTTTTACTTAAACCACGATAAGCGCATAATTTCAACTAGAGATTTTTTTTTTAATTTGAAAAAAAATTTAAAACTAATAGTTGTACGCGTCAATTCTTTTTTTTTAAATTGCAAGCAAACAAATCAATATTACTTTTATAACTAGGCCAATAATATTTCTAGTTAGGCCACAATTGTGCCGAATTGGCTTATCCGATAAATTTTTGGTGCATGAATAGCAAAATAAACCATGATACCAAAATGGAATCTAATGCAATGATAGTTTCATAACCTCTCGTTATTTATAACTTAGAATTTTTTATCTATAGATTGCCTCCTTGTACAACCTCCATCCCAAATTAATAAGTTTGTTAGAATTTTCACCCGTATTAAAAAAAAATAGTTAGAATGGCATAAATATTCAATTTCTTGCTTATTTTACTGAGATGCCATTGATTGGAAATATGAAAATTTTCTGTTTATTTACGAAAAGTACATTTAATGAGGGTATATAAGTAAAATGCTTATTTTGACTATCTTTTAAATAAATAAATTTGTCTATAACATGAGATAAATAGAAAACAAAAGTTGGGAACAAATTACTAGGACTCTATTTTTGTAAAATTAGAAACACTTGCTCACTATATTATTGGAACCTCTCCTCTTTAAAGCCCATTTATACGGAAAGCATTTTGGTATGCATATCACCATTGCGAAAGGGCATAACTAATAGTGTTAAAATATATTCCACATTAGGAATTAAATTATATAATAAATTTCTTACATTAAGTTCCTTGCATTACTACTATGAGGCCTTTTAGTGAAGAGTGCATGAATTTTAATACGGAATCGTAGCCAAACTGAGCTTATTTAAGAATTTTTTATTGATTTAACTACATCCGCTTATTTATATTTGTTAAGTTTTCGAATTTGAGTCACCCATAAGAAAAAAGTTAAAATATATCCTATATCGGAAATTAAATGGTGTAATGAATTGCTTTACAATGAAGACATGCAGTGATATGATCAGGCTGATTTTTCATCATCATATCTTCCAACTTTGGAATTTGAAAATTCTTTACTAACACAGCATTGCTTAAAGAATCTTCTTTCGGCAAACCTTTGCTTCAAAACTTATTCATCTCCAACTTTTTACTTTTTTGCTACACATATAAACCCGAATTACAGATAAACATAAAATCACCCGTTTTCTTATGCCCGATGCATCCAACACCATTTTTTGGCATCGACGAACTACGGTAACATCCGGAGACCACTTAATACATGGCAACTGAAAAAACAAATGCTGAAATTTCAAGCAGAAATGAAGGCAGCAGCCAAGTCTATTCTATCAATGATTCATTGAACAACAAAGAAGATCGGCGATGGCTAACGGGAAAAGCAATAGCACATAGGGCCGTGTTTGGCCATAAAGGACGTCGAGGTCGAAAGTTGTTGAGAGACAAAGACTCGAGAACGTCAATGAGTAGGTTAAGCATAGTTTCTTTGGCCGACGATGAAGAGAAATAGAAGAAAGCGTAGAGTTTATTTGGCTGGTGATGAAGAAAATTAAAACGAAAGCTGGAGTTCATGTGATAGGAAAAGCGTAATATCAAAGTTCAATTTTTATTTTTTCAATATTTATTCTACCAAAAGAACAACTTAATTTCTCCTATAAATTGTTGTTGGATATAAAACTCACACACTGTAATGCTTTGGAACAAGGATTTGTGATCATTTGTCAAAGTAAAGAGAGTATATAATAATTTAATATTTTATATAACAAAAATATCAACTTTATATTTTTTAATACAAAAATATCAACACACTGTAAGGATTTGTGATCATTTGTCAAATTAAAACGGATTTTCATAAATGCACGTGAACACATATGAGGATAAGATTATTCTCGTACTTGTTCACATGCAGCACTACATGAACTATAAGTTATGGATGGTTTCAAATTTATATGGCTACTAAAGAGAGTACTATGTTTCACAGAGACATAAATGTCCATGACACATCACTCTGTATTGAAATTCTATTCAGATATCAAACACTCGACAAACAATTTGTGCTTACCCATGAATGGGGGAATAATAGAACACAAACCATTGTTGTGATGGTCAGTGCATATTGTTGGTGATTCTATCAACATGAGGAACCCCGTCTTGCGACTTGAATTTTATAATGATGATTGGCAAACATCGCTGGCAATACTCGGCATCCTAATATGGACAATCCAGTAAATAAGGTTCCGCATTGCAACATGTGAACCTATAGGCATTTATATCCCTATCCTACATAAATTTTTAAGGCAGTGCCTTAAATACTATCAATTTCAATTTCAGATAGGCTGAACATTAAGTACTAGACCAGAGATATGAAAACCAAATTGTGAATCTAAATCTAGCAGTTGAGTAGAAATTAAAGGTATATTATACAGAAAAGCATTGCATTTCTATCATATGTGTTCTGCCTAATGTTTTCTTTCCTTTCTTGAAGCTTATCATGGTACGGGGCAAAAATAAGGGTCGAGGACAAGGTGCTACCTCGAGGGGTAGAGGTGGTCGTACAAGAGCACATGCGGAGGATGAGGTTGCTGACGAGGTACAACCTCGACGTCGTACGAGAGCCATAGCCACTGAGTCGCAAGAGGCTCAGATTCGCGTACAAGAGCATATTCCTGATCTGGAGGAGACAATTAGTATGGAGGAGAGTTTGATCCCTTATGCGGAGATTTCATTGCCACGAGCACGGACACCTTTAGGACCGACTGTCGTTGAAGCTGGGTAATAAGTC
>MKEJ01003179.1:0-10215 GCA_001753735.1 Embelia ribes
ATAATAATTGCATAATTAAATCATTTATATTCTCATTAGTATATATTATCTTCAATAACTCTGATGTATTATATAGTCAAACTTTGAATAACTTATTTTCATTTGCTCAAAAGAAAAAATATTTCTCATATAGGATTTACAATTGTGCCAAAAAATGCAAATTAAAAGTCAAGCAACATGGAAGTATTGTGAAAACTTTTAGAAAGGGACATAAATAAATAAGAAGAATTAAAGAGACTAAAATAGCATATACCTTCTTCAACTGGCTATAGTGTTTATCCAAACAGAGAGAAGAGAGTGAGTGGGAGAGAATTAATTCATTTGGAGTTTTTAATTTAGAGAATTTCTCAGTTGGGAAACAGATCACTTGGTCTTGCCAGCTAGTTCAAACTGGGGTTAACTACAATAATAGTCCCCATAGTTTCATTTGAGATTCTATTTGGTTCCTATATTTTGAAATACAACAATATTATAGTCAGACACAATTGCTTCTTACTATATAGGTTTTGAGCCATACAAAAATGATGCAAATTATATTATTTGACATTTAGGCATAGAACGGTATATGTATGATAAATATGTTGATATTCGATTTGTTTGGTTTCAATTTTTAAACAAATAAATTAGTTTATTTCTGATTTAGTAAAAAAATAAGACACTTAAAACATTCAATTTATTGAGGCCAAAATGACAAATAAGTTCAGTTTAAAAACTTATCAGCCAAACTTTGTCCAGCTTTTAAGAGAAAAAAAATTGGAGCGTTTAAACAAAAAAAACTTATAAATTAAAGTTTATAAATTGCAATCAAATTAGACCATTGGCTTTTCAATTCTAAGCAATTTAGTATTTTTAATATGAGAAAAAAAATATATGGGGACTGAACATGTCACGTTTCTTAAAAAAAAAAGACCAAATATGTCACTTTTTTAACTTATGAGGGCTAGTAGTGTGATAGAATTAAAACAATAGGGACAAAATAGAACTTTATTTACAACTATGAGGACATGAAATTAACCTTTGAAAGGGCTTTTTCGTCAACGGTACATCCCTGCCACATACAAATATTTTTATAATCATTGTTGGAAAAAGTGAATAATAAAGAAAAGAAAAGAAAAAAGAATGAGAGATTTTCCTAGTATAAGTTGGTACATAAATTACTCCCTAATTTACTTTTATCAGTCACTTCAGATACAATAAACGCATTTAATACTCAAAGGTTGATTAGTGTGTGAAGTGATCCAGTATTTAATAAAGATAGTGGAATTAAATTGAAGAAAAAAATAATAATTGAATTTGATATATTCATGATTTTTTAAAATAGTAGCATCAATAGAAAAAAAATATACATTTACTAAACTATTCTTAATGAGTCAAAAGTCTTTGGAGTGATTGAGTACAATTTAATAGAGGTAATTTTTCTAGGCAAGTTCTCGTACAATAGGTACTAATATCATATTCCACGTTTATTATTTTTTTTTGTTTCGATCTGAAATTTTTTTAACTTAACAACAATGCACATTCGGTCATTTTATAACGCTCGAGTTGTGATCGAAGGCTAATAAAGGTAGTCAAGTTTCACTATGTTGAAAGGTATCGATGTAGAGACATTTTCTTATCTATATAACATACTAAATTGTAATTTTTAAATCTATTTTGGTACCCATTCTTAAATTTAAAAGATCAAAACAATGCAATTGTTTGAGGCTTGCTTAAACTAAAATTAACCTTAATTTGCTTAAGCAATACGATTATTCATAAATAATATTAACCATTTCCATGGTAATGATGGGAAATCATTGAAAGTTGCTGTTTTTGAGAATTGTGTTTGGCCAATGTCTATAGAATATGAAAATGGAGTTTACGACGCTGTTAAAAATAATATCAGGGTGAGACATAAAACTAATATAGGTATAAAAATAAAATTTTATAATAATTTTATAATTTTATTTACAAAATTTAATTTTTGTGCATGAAACATAATGCCTCACCCTTACATTTTTTTAAGAATGTTACACACTCTAAACCCATAGAATATTATGGGGCTTAGCTTACAAAACAAATGTATATATTTAAATGTTGTTGAATTAAATAAATTATTTGAGTAATGACATATTAAATCACGTAAAAAGATTGTACAAATTTGTACAACTGACACATCTAAAATTGAAAAGAAATATTGTACGGGAAACCGAAAAAGTGAAAAACATGAAATTAAAAATACAAAGGAAACAAGAAGGGGAAATATTATTATGAATGTAATAATAAAATATATATACTCTACTTTTTCATATATTATAGTATAATAAAAAAATAATTATAGATATTATATATATTTAAATTAAAGTATTTCTAAGTAATAGTATAAATATTATTTGTGTTAAAAAATTGGATCAAACAAGATTACTCTTTAACTTTTGCGAGTTTATTGGTAGTAATTTAAAGAAGCTTGGCGTAAGAGAATTTCCAATACGATTTTTTTTTAAAGCGAAAAGAAATGTGCTTTTGAAACATAATAATAATTACGTTCTTGGTGATATCGAACAAAAAAAAATTAAAATATAAATAAAAAAATTTGGATTTAAAAACTGAGAACAATCAAACATCTTTTAATTTGCTTTGGTGCTAAAACACCATGATCTATCCGTTTTAAAACTCCAAGTTGAACGGACGTAAGATTTTTGTCCATTGCTTGTATAGATAATTAAATAATCATACACCAATTTATAATATGGTAATTTTTATTTTTATTTTTGTCCTTTTTTGTTTTTTTATAACCCTATATAGCCACAATACGTTTTGCACATGCATCGTGTGTATCACGGTGACTAGTATATGTTAAACCAATGAAATAGAATGGAATTTGCAATCTGTGTACTATATGATATGTTTAAGATGCATATGTAATTGATTTTATGAAGATCCCAAAATAAATGAATTGGCGATAATAAGAAAAATACATATTTAATATTAATTACTAATAAATAACGACACATGCATCATTCCTCTTCCAACAGAAAAATAAGAAATAATTATTTTTTATAATTATTTTATAAAAATATAATGGAAGCAAGGGAAAAAATAACTCAAAAGGGTGATGTATCAAACAAATGACTTCATCTCTTGCTTTTTCTAGAATTATGAATATTTGTATACTCGGAATCAAATAATCAAAATAATTATAAGTACGATACCAAAAAGAGAACTCGAAAAACCACCTGGAAAATATAATAAATTTAAAGCAATAATTGATATCAAATAATTAATATTTGGACTGTACTTAAGGATTCGCCTATTGTCATAAGAAATACAATTATAGAGATAATTATATATTTCAATCGAATTTCTTTTGTAATACTAAAAATAATATCATTATTACAAAAAAGTGATTAAAAGTCAATTTATTATTATTTTGTGAGCTTATTAATTGTAAGAGAAATTTTAAGCCACAAATTTCCAATACCAAATTTCGAAAATGATAGATATTGCTATCTATCTAGATAGATAGATACAAAACTTCGCATCGCAGATCTATATCTATATCTATATCTATATAGATCTCGAGACTCTCCAGATGATCTGAAGGTACTTAATTTAATCTCCTCTCAATCACATGCATTTCTGTTTATTTATTTAAGTAATTGTACATTTCTTTAAATATTATGTGAAGCTCAAATCAATGATTTGTACTTTGATAGGTAACTTGATTAGTACTCTATAATTTTCGTAGCAAGTATTAATTTTTTCATCACACATTAATGTGAGTATTTGTTGCCTAAAATCTCTCAAATGGGAATTTGGTAAAGTGTTATTATATTTTTATATGATTGAGTCTATTTAATGATCTCTTTGATCTTGTTTCCTCACCTTAGATTACAGTTAATTTGAAAAAGAAGGAGCAGTGTCATATTATTTACCTAGTAATGTATGGATTGGATGACGAGAAAGATTTTATTATTTCAGAATTGAAATAGTGTACAAAACTCGCTGTTGTGACTGTATGCAAAATCCTATACTGAATTGAGTATTAGTATGAGAATTAGGGCACTCCCATCAGTGCCTCTATGATGGTCGCTGTACTAAATTTTAGGGGCTAAATTTTTGTGATGCTTACAGCAGTTTATGCAATACCAATCAATCCTCTAAAATGTAGGGTGCTTGCTAAAGTGATTCCCTTGAACTAGGGGGCCATTGCTAATCCCCATTATTATTTTTATGTTTAGGAAATCTAGTGTGGACATTCCCTGTATTTCAGTTAAAGTTTCTATTTCAGAATTTGAGGTATAGAGATTAAAATGTTGGGGAAGGGAATAGATATAGTGGTGGGAATGCCCTCAGAGTGGATAAATGTACTGTAAAAATCATTATTATTTCAGAATTTAGTTATTGTGCAAAACTTTCTAATGTGATTATATGGAGAAATCAGTTCAATTTGGATATTTATTGGGTATTGTGTAACAGAGTGTACAATATTACGCGACTGAGGAATCACTTCACGTTGATAAATGTTGAAGAAGACTGATCACCGTGTTAGACAAGTTGAACTCATTTTTATTATGAAACTCTAAATATTGTGTAACAATTTGCTACTGTGACTATATACAGGATTCAGTGCTAGTTTGGACATTTATTGAGTATTACACGTGTGACCGAATGTAGATATCTACGCGGCTGAGGAATCACTCCAGTGCAATAAATGTAGAGAAGAATGATGTTTTGGCTATAGAAGTTAGAGTCATCATTTTTTTTTAAATCTATATGTCGTGCAAAATTTGCTTAAGTGACTATATGGAGGATTCAGTACTAATTTGGACATTTATTGAGTATTTTATGTGCAAGAGTCTATCAATTTTCCACGTGTTTAGAGTAATGGATTTGTAAAAAGCGCAGGAATGAGAAACATCAGTGTTTATTATGTAAGAAAGATGATGAGTGCCATTATAAATGAGTTTTTGCATAGTTTAGTTTGTTGTGACGCTACCTAGTCTCACTGAGTAATTTTTTATCCAGAGGTAAACTGGTATGCAGTCCCAGCTTGTACATCAGCTTCCTATGTATTAAAAGACTGGGATGAAACCTGGAATCTTTTATGAGGGAAGATATATATGTAGAATTTCACACGTGGAGAGCTTTTAAAACATAGAAGCAGCCAAACTATTATTTCTTCTGTACTTATTTACAAAATCTAAGATATCTAGGAAGTAGTTTTGTAATTATAAGGTGCGCACGACCCCTACTATCCAATTACCGATTCCTAGTTCTGTTGATTTGATGTCTGTGTTTATCGTGTTGAATTATGTCCTTGTTTTTTGTTTCATGTCTTATTCACTTTAGTTTCTTTTGTAATTTTGTGGATGTGCTGAAGTGGAGGAACTGTTATAATTTTCATGTTTGCAATTAATGCAGCACATTCATGCACCCTACGTCTAGCTGATTGACGATCATGCGGAAGGAAAAAGTAATGGGTTTTGTGTTGCTTGACCTTGTAATTGTATCGGTTTTACTCTTGAACTTTCCAGACAGTGGAACTGCTGGTGTCACAAGTCGTTTTATTCGTTCTGAGTTTCCTTCTACCGACATTCCTCTTGACAATGAAGTTTTTGCAGTTCCCAAGGGTTATAATGTACCTCAACAAGTAAGCTCTATAGCATTGAACGTAACTAAGGGCTAGTGCTAAATTGTACAGTGCTGTGAAGTATGTCAAACAACTTCATTTTAAATGTCATAGTCCAAAACACGATGGCTGTTCGAGTTCAGTTAATGGGATGGGACATACTTGAAGCTAGTTTTCATGACTAAATAAGTTATATTGTACAGAGTGATAATATTCTAATTGACTTATTTTATTTTATTTTTTTGTGGAAAGAGGTGGCATTAAGTGTGTGGAAAGCATTGTATGTTTCCCCGGCTTAAATTTGGATGAACTAAAAATGAGCGGCAATGAGCTGTTACTTCCTTGCATTTTTTTTAGGATGTACCTCATGTTTAGTTTGTAGGCAATGAACTTGTTTATTGTCATATTGCATATATCTTTATACTCCATTTTCAGTTAAAAATTTCAACAATTTTCTGTTTGATTAGTTTTAATTGCTTTTGAACTCTGTGTTAGGTACACATCACCCAAGGTGACTATGATGGAAAGGCTGTAATAATCTCTTGGGTGACAGCTGAAGCACCAGGGTCCAATACAGTGCAGTATGGAACATCGGAGAAGAAGTATGTATTTAGTGCTGAGGGGACAGTGTCAAATTACACTTTCTACAACTACACATCAGGATATATACATCACTGTGTTGTTGAAGGTCTTGAGGTAAGTGCATGTCTAAAGTTAGTAACTTGGCTGATTTGATATCCAAAAATGACAAGGATTGCTGGATATGATCTGTTCAAGGGAAGCAAAATGTTCGTTTTCATTCCTTTTTTATTTGAAAAAAGATAGAGAATGTTATACGCATCAATATTTGTAAAGCATCAATGATCGTTTTATTTACTTCATAGGACACATAGATTGTGTGTGCTTGCAATCATGGGGCATATCCAATATACATTTGTACGTGTGCAATTTTGTTGTACCTAGAATAGAGTTAAGAGTAACTTATACCTTTTCTTCTTGGCGAACTGCCTTTAGTAAGAAATATTGAAATTACCTTAATGACAACCAAATATTTAATTGAGATGTTTCTGAAACTTGTATTACAAGGTGTTTGTGGTGAAACAGTAGTGAATAATTCTGCTTTTAGTACATCCAAAATTATGCTGTATTTGTTCTTCCATTCCAGGATGAGTATGATACAATATCATTCATGACAGGATAAAGCTTTTTGCACCTCTCTTTCTTTGACTTATTGTTGATCTTTTGTCTTCTTTTTCTCCACTATTTTCAGTATAGCACCAAGTACTTCTATAAGTTAGGAGATGGTGATTCTGTTCGTGAGTTTTGGTTTCATACACCCCCGAAAATCGATGCAGATACTCCTTACAAGTTTGGAATAATTGGTAACTTATTACTTTTCTTCCTCTTTCGAATAGAAGACCAGTATTAGATTCTTAGTTATGATTGCTTGAAGTTCACTTATTAAGGCTCTGAATCAATGTAAATAGACCACTTTCATTCTCTATGCCAGTTGGTTTGGTATTTAATTAAAATGTGACTGAACTTTTTAACCTCTTATACTTTATACACTTGTTTCAATAAATGGGTTTTAATCTATTGCATCTTTTGTTTTGTTTAGGTGATTTAGGCCAAACATACAACTCTCTTTCCACAGTCGAGCATTACGTGGAGAG
The DNA here is from genome assembly GCA_001753735.1 of Embelia ribes. Taxonomy (NCBI): domain Eukaryota; kingdom Viridiplantae; phylum Streptophyta; class Magnoliopsida; order Ericales; family Primulaceae; genus Embelia; species Embelia ribes. Next base: position 7,285 of record MKEJ01003179.1, read on the forward strand.
CGGAGCGCAGACTGTGTTATTTGTTGGAGATCTTTCATATGCTGACAGATACCAGTACCATGATGTTGGAATTCGTTGGGATACATGGGGTTGCTTTATTGAAAGAGTTGCCGCGTATCAGCCATGGATTTGGTCGGCTGGGAATCATGAAATAGAGTTCATGCCCTATCTGGTAATTATGTTGGTTCCGCTGGTCATGAAAATCAATTCATATTTTTATGAAGCTCTACGAATAGGCAAGATGATTTGACAACTTTTCTGCTTAATGTTAATTGAGTGTCTCAGATGGTATTTCGTCTTCTCGTTTCCAAGTTCATTTGAGAATATTTCTGTACTTACCCTGTAACTATTATTACATTTACCGTGTGTTACTACCTACGACATGTTCTGGGGACTAGAGAAATAGAGGGAAATAGATAATTTGTTGAGATCCCTTTTATTGAAAAAACTCTGAAACAACTGGAACTATTTTCTTATATCTTTTACAGTACTTGTTCTAGGTGTTGGCTTGTTTACATGGCATGTAAATATCAAAATTGCTCTATATTCAGTCTGTCCTGAAATTGATATTGGTGGTGTTAAAAGCCCTAACTTGAATATTTCTATAGATTAGGGCCATGCACTCTTCCATTGCAATTTGAGGGTCACGAATTTGTACCTTGGAAACAGCCTTTGTGAAACAGGGTAAGGTCTGGGTACATCATACGCTCCCTAACCCCGCAATGTAGGAGTTTTGTGCACTGGGTTGTCCACACAGACACATATAGTACCTGTTCAATATATTCCTGATCATTATAGCTATAAATACCAAGTTAAGTTTTCCTTTTCTTGACTTATACCTTTCATATCTGTGTTTAGGGGGAAGTTATTCCTTTCAAATCATTTCTCCAGCGATACCCAACACCTTTTGCAGCCTCAAAAAGCACCGATCCTCTTTGGTATGCTGTCAGGCGTGCTTCAGCTCATATCATTGTCCTATCCAGCTATTCCCCTTTTGGTAATATTTAGTTCCATTTTTGAAAATTTTAACTCGCTGCAGTATGCGCTTATTATCGCTAGACGAAGATGGAATATTATGTTGGGGTTAAGAAATGGACTTGTGGTCCTAAAGTGACCACTACTATTTGTAGAAATATCTCTTATGCTTCCAAGTTTTATTGAGTCAAATTATAGTAGTGAAAACATTGCTATTTGTGAGTGATATGAGGATAGAAAAATGATGCATTTTGATGAAATAAATGTTCAACTTTGAGGAGACATCTGGACTGGCTTGTATGCTTATGTCAGCTTGAGATGAAATATTTATGATTCATTTATTGCTTTGTTAGCTTAGATCGTGGACATTCTTTTTGTGGTGGAAGGCTATATACTTCCTGTATGCAATATCATGTGCAGTTAATATTCAGCAGGCATTTTGGCAATTTGTTTGATCATTAACTATCCTAATTAGAAGCAAAACATGAAAAGTGTCAACTCTTTTTGGAAGTCATCTTATGATGTTAACTGTGAGAAGTTAGTGATTCGGAATCAGAAACTTTGCATTGAGGTTTTAGTAATGTTCATCTTGCTTCTGCTTTGATTAACTCTAGCTTCTCATCATTTGGCAGTGAAATATACACCACAATGGACATGGTTACTGGAGGAATTTAAAAGGGTTAACAGGGAGAAGACGCCTTGGCTTATTGTACTCATGCATGTCCCAATATACAATAGCAACGATGCCCATTTTATGGAAGGTGAAAGCATGAGGTCTGTTTTCGAGAGAGAGTTTGTCAAGCACAAAGTTGATGTAGTCTTTGCTGGCCATGTTCATGCTTATGAAAGATCCGTAAGTTTCTAAACTTTTTTCATTCCTTGCCTTCCGTAAGTAAATATCTGAAGTTTTAACAGTAATGCATGGTAGCCAAATTTTATAGATTCACAAATTCCTCATTCTCAAGTGCCCTTTATATGCTTGTTTAGTCACGTGGTGCATTTTCAAAGCTTGTTGTTGTGCTACATTAAATTTGCACATGAACAATATCCCACTATTTCAGGTCGTAGATGCATTCTTGAAACTTCCAGATAGGGTTAAAACTGTAAAGATTTGTGGAAAAGGAAGCGGTTGCTTATTAATTTGCGTTGTTTTTTAAGTCTGTTCAAAGTATACAAATCAATACTGCCAGCTGTAATATTCCAAATATGTTGACATCCAATATCTCTAAGAAAGATGATCCATATATTAGCAAATCTATTCATTTGGTTTTTTAGTGATTTTATATACGTCTTTCAGTACCGTGTTTCCAACATACACTACAATGTATCTGCGGGTGATGCATATCCTGTAGCTGACAAATCGGCTCCTATATATATTACCGTTGGAGATGGAGGAAATCAAGAAGGCCTTGCTTCAAGGTGAGCTGAGGTCCTCCAAATTTGCTGGCAAAGAAATGAAATACTCTCCTCTTTTTATTTGTTTTCATTTTTTAATGTTAGAAGAAAATTGGCAAATTTTTTTGTCCGTTTGATTTGAATTTGTAGGTTTAGGGACCCCCAACCAGATTATTCTGCATTCCGTGAAGCCAGTTATGGACATTCCACACTAGAGATAATGAATCGAACTCATTCTATCTATCACTGGAATCGTAATGATGATGGGAAGAGAGTACAAACGGACTCTTTCACGCTACACAATCAGTGGTGGTGAGTGCACCGCTTCGTATTTTTGTTCACTGCTTGTATCTGCATTATGCTTCTGTTATATATATATATATAGCATAAAAAACAAATAGTAATGCACATCGCAAAGGTGCTATCTTTGTATAGATCCTGTCATGGTCAAACTCATGACTATCTAGACACTGTCAGATAATGGTTCTGTTTGCTCTAATGTCTTGAGGATTCAAATATTTGAAAGTAAATGCTATGTCCTGAAAGGGCATTAGGAAGACT
>MKEJ01003185.1:0-12712 GCA_001753735.1 Embelia ribes
TCTGTGTCTGAGACCGGACATAATCCGAAACATGGAGGGGAAAAAGGCAAACTGGAGCTGGACCTCTGCCGCCGTCGGAGCAGCCTCCGCTGCCGCCGTGGCGGCTCTCATACTCGGCAAACCAAAAGACCCAACAATCGAGCTAATCTCTCTCAAGCTAACCTCACTCAAGCTCAACTTCCCAAGCCTCGACGTGGACCTCATCCTGACCGTCCACATCACCAACCCCAACATCGCTCCCGTCCACTACTCCTCCACCGAGATGTCCATATCCTACGCCGGCTCCCGCCTCGGCTCCGCCACCATAGACGCCGGCTCCCAGCCGAGCAACTCGTGCCGGCTCCTCCGGCTCCCGGCTCGGCTCAGCGGCCTCCAGCTGGCCCACCACGCGACGCAGTTTGTTCGGGACGTGAGGCGGCGGGAGATGCTTCTGGAAGCTGACGTGGACATTGAGGGTTACGCTAAGGTGGTGTGGTGGGACCATAGATTTAGGGTGCACGTGGACACGTGACGGTTGACCCCGTTCTTCTTGAAGTGATTGATCAGGAAAACAAGTCTGAGATGGAATTGCTGGTGATGATGGGTGCTTAAATTTGTAATTTTTGTTTTTATTACTTTTTTGTAATTTGTGCATGGAATGTGATGCCCAAGGCTTTCAAATGTAGGAATGTGTACGAGGAATTAAGCAGTGTTAGGAAAAATGAACTAATGAAGTTTCACTGAAGATAATAAAATTATACATGTGACTTACAGCTAGGACGAGCCATGAGTAAGAAATCAGGATGGTTGCAACTTCCTTTCAAAAAAAAATAAAATTATATAAAAATATAAAGTATGTAGTCGGTTTTGCTAAAATTATTGGAGAGGTTATCTTCTCCTAGTCAACCTTGCATTTTTTCACATATAACAGAGAGAAAAGTAAAGTACCATTTCTCCACCAGTATAATAATATTCATGAATAAATTAGATGTGGGTGGTAGAGGAGAAAATTAGTATAGAGGAAAAAATAGAAACGGAGGGTGAGATAAATATAACGTACAAAGGGAAGAGCATGTTCCAACACTTGTGAATATGGATATGTAAAAGAGTTCTCCAAAATTAGCAAATTTCATATGCTTTATGGATGCGGTCTAAGAAAAATACAGTTCCATCTCAAATGGGTAAAACTACCGGTCACAAAGGCATACATGGGCACAATTCTGGCCAATTCTCACTCAAACAGTCAACCGAACGAAAAGGTGTCTGCAACTATCACTTCTTTGAAAAAATCAAAAGACAAAAATGCTAATCTTCAACAACGAAATTTATCCATGCTCGAGGAACAAGGGGTTGTAGCTGGTACAATGACAATCAATTCCTTTACTACTACAAAAACTTCAACTAGTCTGGAGTCATTGAATTTCTGCTTACCCCTTATTTGAATGTAATCATCTCCAGGCAAACATGAGAGTATTCTGTAAGAATTTTTTGCTGAAAAATCAGGTTTTGGTCCCCTCTTATTTCATGTATTCCCTCACACTTTGATTGACCTCTTCAAGGAAAGAAACAAAACCCATGACACTTGTAAATCCACTTCCATCAACATCCTGCTCCTCGATGAGATAGTTCTCGAATGATGTGGCGTCATCTTGTCCCCCCCTTATGAATATGAGTCTCGGGGTTATGTTTCTTTCTTGTTTTAGTTTGTTAATTGTAGTCCTAAGTAAACCTTTTGAGCAAAACCAAACAAAAAAATAATATAAGGATTTGATACATGAAAATAAGTGTGTTCCATCAAAGATAAGATAATAGATGCAGAAAACTTACTCTCTTGCGGTGGAGGGAAAGGAAGGGAAGGATCAGCTGTAGAAGAATAAAATACAATAAGAGTTGTAAAAGCATCAAGCAAAAAGATAGGACTGCCACTAGTTATTAATGCAGCACGGCTCAGAGAATGGCGAGGGAATGCTTGATGATCTGGAGTGGCATACGAAATCAGCATTGGGTACACAGCAAGGCGAAGAGAACTTGGTTCCAGGGCACTGCATCACAAGTTTGATAGAAGAAAAGTGCTTAAAGGTGAACATACGAGACCAGTACATAAATAAGAACGGAAAAAATAAAAATGCAACATTTAAATTAACCTAGGCATGAGTATTAATTGAACCAAGAGAGTCCTTGACAAAGTTGCTGGTTGAACAGTCGGGTAAAGTAACTGTTCCTATTATTTCAGCAGGGTTTCCAGAAGTCCAAATAGTCAATGGCCGGTTTAGTATTAGAGTAACATTGCTTTCTAATTTTCAAAGATTTTTGGACTGGCATGAATGAAAATTTAGAATCATCTTCAGTTTCATGTCATTTCGCTTTTTGTGTGGAAGTCAAACCAAACAATACCTTTTCTTGTGATGATTAACACAAAGATTGTTGCTTTTTTAGACATCTAGGGCAGATACTGAAATAACTAAAGTCACGACAGAGGAACCATATGATTAAACAGTTAACCCCAATCACATGTTACATATTCATCTAATAACTCTATTGAAAAACACAACCACAAGTTTCATGCCAACAACCAATAATAAATCATAGGTGACCCGATTCTAGTTCTAACCCTTTTAAGCTCCTAAAATTCACCCTCAGTACACTGTTCAAATAGAGGAAGCCAATGAGAACTTAAGATCAATTTGGATTTGGGGTTTGTACTTTTGCTGCGTGATGATGATTTTGGGATACACAAGCTAATTTTAGGAGAAAACAAAAACTAAACATTGAATGAAATCCAACAAAAACTAAACATTGATTTTGGGACTTCTCACGTCACGAGTTCATGAGAAGTCCCAGGAATAAAAAATTTACCTGAAAAGACATTGAAGATATATCCGGTAATCAGGGTGAACTCCTTCCTCGTGAAACCGGAGAAGAGGATTACGAAGCAATGCGAAAGCTAAGCGAGGTAAAGACTGCAGTTGAGGGCATTGAGAGAATGTAGCATCGATTTGCGACAATGCTGATGATCCATCCCCGAATTGCACAAGCTTGCAAGCATCATTGTACTGAGCTGTGAGGATTACAAGCCAATCATGTAACAACATCCTTCCTTCCCGGACTCCTTGTTCCAAAGAGGCTGATATAACCTGTGATGTCAAAAGATACAGTGAACTGTCAATTACAATGTAATAGACCTAAATGCTAAACATTACTATCTACTCATTTTTCATTGGAAAGCGAGAAGTCTATTTGTTTTCTGATTAATCAGGTTGGAAATTCTGATACAACACTCTCCAAATACCATTGGCATATGATTGAGAATTAAAGTCTCATCATTAAGGTTAGCAACTCAACATACTTTGCATACAAAAAGAAAGCAAGGACACAATATGGTAGAGCACTGTGCACCACATTCCTCTTCGATTTTGTAATGCAGAAAGATGCCACTACAAGGGAAGTCAAAGTTCTTAAGATATCGAAACAGAAGAAAAGAAAGATGACCTTGTGAACAAGAATGGACAAAACCACTTCTGGGTCAACACTATCATAAAGTTCATTGATATTTCTAGCAGCTGCGAATTGAAGAGTTCTAATCCTTAATCTCCTCTTCAGTGAATGTTTCTTTCTGCAAGAACATACATCACGCCAACCCATAGACAACATTAGTGCAAACACACTAAGATAATCAACAGCAAGTAAAGATAAAACGGCAAAAGTAGTTGTTTTGTATCTAGCAAGCAAAAGAGCTCTAAAACAATACTTCGGTCACACACTAAAGGTCTTGTTTTATACAAGAATTGGCGTCCTTCCAATTACAATTGTAATCCTTACTTTCTAAAAGAACATCTCTTTCAAACTGTGAATAGTCATATGTCCACAAAAAATTACTTTCAAGTTGTTTATGAATCAATAGTTATTTCATAAGATATCTCAGTGGAATGAGATCTGACAGAAGAAGGCCCCGACAATTCTAGAGAAGGAAACTCAGGAAAGTGCAAGAAAAGAAGAAATTCAGCAATAGCTTCTTCTTATGCATAGCAGTATATTCTCATATGATTAATCAAACAACAAATGAAAAGCTATTGGTAACCCTACCTACTTGCAGAACCAGAACCTGAATCTGGGACTTCCTCAAGGGGCACAACAACAGAATACTGAAACGCAATCTGCAGCATCGGAGGTTCTGACGTGTGTCTGCAAACAATACATAAACTCAAAATTAAATTCATTCATCCTAGGCATTCCTTTTTGCCAATGACAGAGGATAGTTTTAAATACCAAACTTTCATGGAACTCAGCAATATATTGAGGAAGTCTGAGCCCAATAACATTAACAAAGAGTGAAAAGCATACTCTCAGTAGCTGTTAAGAGTTGCTTTATAGTTGGTGCAAGGATTTTGCTTTTTTCATGTGATTAAAACAACTTATTTGGTCTCTTTCAAGACTATCAAACATTTAAATTGTTCCACTAGTTCCTTTTTGTTTCTGTTTGAGAAGTGAAATAGGGACAAAATAGCAAAAGTTCCAAGTACATAAAGTCTCAGACTCAACAATCAAGATATCTAATCTTTCCAACTCTCAAACTATGCAACATTTCTGTTTCTGATACGACAACGTTGTCCATATATATTCTATTTACAACAATCAGATAATATCTTCTATGTTTCCCCTAAAGCAAAATCCGTGTAATATAATAGGACACCTTTTCCTTCAAAAAGGGGCCAATAAAGAGAGAACAAGCTTACTTAAAGCCCTCTCATCTCTTGAATGCAGCTTCGCTAAACGGAAGAAGATATGTCTTAATTATCAAATAAGGATAGGGAAAGTGAAGTCATTAGCAACTAAAGAACCAATTCATACAGCTCTTTCAAAGTTTAAAAATTAAACCTTCCACTACTTGAAAAGTCAGCTTAAAGAACACATTGGGTGACCATATCACCACTACCAGATATCAGATTGGTTTCCAGAATTCAGATCACTAGAGAAGGCTAATTTAACAGAGCATTCTCACAGAATTCTTGTTGCATTTAGAACTTCACGACCATCCATAACAATCAGATTAACAAAAATCACAATTGAGCTTACAACATCAAAATTAAAAAATGATGCAATGCCTCCGCCTTGTAGAAATAAAGGAAAGCTCTTCATTCCCAATTTGCCTGATGACCGAGGTAATGCCACTTTAAGTTTAGTACTTTTAAATGCCTTCACCCGCAATTTTGAATCTTTTACCAGTCTCAAGCACCATCGATCATACAAGACTATAATACCAAGGAAGCAAGAACAATTAAAGGGAGGGGTAATTTACCTGGAAAACCCAACTGTATTGGCAAAATCGAAGTCATAAGCATATGTAGCATAGGAATCGCAACAGATTATGTGTTGAACATTTTCATACTGTGGATCTGGAAAGAAATGACCATACTGCAGAAAATGTGTAAGTACCTATAACAGCACCATAAAGCTTTTAAACAGAACAATGTGGGAACTTACAGAATGGCCAACTTTGAACTCAGAGGACGTCCTGACCCGCAGTACACAGTTAAAAGCATATGGACGACTTAGCATACGATACCTGCAGATCAGGTTGTTTTACATCCATACGAAGATACCAAATGAATCATAATTTACTTCTGAATAAACCATAACCCTCTCATCCGATCACAAACCACCGCACAGACAAACATTACCACCAATTGAAAAAATAAATAAATTAATAAGTCAACTTAATCCATAAAAGAAGGGAAATAAGAAGTCCGTTCAAATAAAATTCACTCTCAGTATGCAATACTACCCAGTACAAGAGTCTCCTGATGTCTACACAATGACTCTATAAGGCATATAATTTATGTATAATATATGTAATCAGACACTTACATGTCTTGAGGAAGCGTTGAATCATCACTATTTGAATACAGAAATAAGGACCCTCCACTTTCAATGCTAAGGAACTTCAGCGATGCCAAATCAGTGTATTCATCCGTGACAGCAAATATGTCCGCACAAACACCTGCTTGAACAGCCACAGCAGCCTGTGAAATGTTCATCAAACCTTGCACTGGTTCAGTAGTCCTACTAAAGCATCATTAATATAAATTAAAACCAATTACCAAATCTTTGTAAAATGGGGTCTGCTCTGGAAGTAAGGCGCGGTCTGCATCCTCTCCTTTACTAGCATATTGCTCACCATATCGCCTTGTATCTAATTGTCCAGCTCCATAGTCAGGAGGTCCAGACAGAAAGGCAAAGACTCTGGCTGCAGTTCACGTGAATAAGAACACGTCATGTCTTGCAATGGTGTAGGTACAAGAATGAAAAGTGTGGAAACTTGGTAGTAAAAAATATCTTTTAAGGTTAATTTTGTTGTGCTCCCAGAATACAGTTCCCAGTTTTCATTAAAGTTTTTCCAGAGTCAACTTTGACAATTTTTGAAATCTCTAAGATGGTCTATTCTAAGTTTTCAAAACTAAAAAAAGTTGTTATTTAAGAAGGAACTAAAGAATGACAATCACAAGATGGTAGTACCTAGTGCAAATGTGTTTCCATATTCTGAGCCAAGGTAGTTTACAAGGGCTTCCATTGCTACTCCGAAACCTCGACCACCCAACACAACTCCATCTAATCCTTGACCTGCAGCTGTAGTCCTTTCCCATGATGTTGTTGGTCTTAATGTTTCAAGTGCAGATGCAATACGATCTTTACAAGTTTCCACCTGTGACAAATACAGCTGCTGATATTAATCACCACCAAAATACTAGTAACAAAAACACATGATTTTGAAGGTAGCATACTGGGGCCAAAAATGACAATATCGGCATGACGTCCATGAGTTCCATTGGCAAGGTGCCTTCCAAATCTGGGGAAATAAATACATTCTTCACTACTGGAACAGGCCCTTGTACGTTATATAACCCAATCTTGTGGCTGAAAGTAGCAAGCCCAAAAAGTGATCCGGGCTCGAGAGCTATAAAGGAAAAATGAGAAAAAAACTAAGCTTTCAATACATGGAACTTCAGTAACTAAATAATTTGTAAATGAACATCAATTTAGACACCACAACCTTCTAGAGCTGCTAACAGAGCACTTTTTACAAGCTCCAAAAACTCTTCCGAAGCTACATGAGGATTCAAGAGAATTACTTTGATTGTGCAAATTAGATTTCTAATTATGAACGAATTATAAAAATGGCAAAATTTTTCTTTTACATGACAAATCTACAGCTGCAACATATACTGGACGGGCCTCCATTGATTCTTCTTCAAAACCTTCGACTGCAAAACATGAGAAATGTGATTTACTCAGGGTTATAAACACATGATTAAGCTCACGGAAGTTCAAATAAACTACAGTGCAAATACATTTACTACTAACAAGAATCAGAGAATCAAAAGGAGCAAAATTGATAAAGAAGAAAAGTTGGTCAGGTTATGAAATGAAAACCTCCCCACATTTGAAAACAAGAACACTGCAGAAAAAGTTTTTCAGTGAATTGGTTCCCAAATCAAATAGCAGAGAACTTTATCAGGACACCGGCACAGTTTAAAGGACCCGTTATGAGAAGTTGTTCTTGCAAATTCTGGAAATTTCATTAGATATGTAAATCAAAACAACATGGAAACAAATGGATTTAAAACATGTAATCATTTTCAGTCCTTAAATGAGTGAAACAAGAAACAAAAACATGAATTGAAAATTTTGTGAACACGTTTCAATTCACTTTCACATTCTTGATTTCCCAGGTTCTGGAAATAACGACCAGCTTTTACTCACTCTCGAGTTATTTTATTTTTTAACAAAAAATGACTAAAACAAATGAAATAATTTTATGCAAGTCTCTAAAAATCACTAAAAGTAGTTTCGGGAGCGAATCCAACTCATTTCATATTCTTATTTTTCGGACCAAAAAGAAATCTTCCGAACACAACTAAATGCCACCCAAAACTTCCACGTGCTATTATTCAACAAATAACTAGAACATTTGCCTACACAAATAACTAAAACTATGTGCTCAGATATTCTTTGACATCTCTGTAATGCATAGAACAAATCAATTCAAGCACGAGCGCTTCTTGCTTAAGCTTGAAAGAGAAAATGAAACAATGCTATTTTCTTTACAGACAACGTAAAAAGTACTTCAGAGAATTTTTCAACAGAATAAGAAAATAAATAAAATATAAAAAAAAGCCTGTGAATTCACTTCATTTTACTATTTAAAATAAGCTCCACATGCCTCAATTTATTCCATTTAACAGAGAAAACAGTGACCTAATGAAGTGAGCCTAAAAGGAACCAGCCCCATACGGGAGAAAAAAGGAACTATCAAAAATATGCAAGCATAAGCTAGCGGCTCGTGTAACTAGCTACACTAAATAGTTGAATTGGATTCAATCTAAACAAAATATTAATTTGCAATGAAAGCACATCGGAGATAACAGCACAAAGAAGGGAGGGGTCACCATATGATTTACTAATAATTGAGACTAGAACATATGATATTTGTAATTAATCGCAAATGCTAAGCCAACCTTTAGTTCAGTCCCCGTTTGCACATTCCTCTCACATCAAATGGACAACGTAATAGAAAATAAATTCTTCTTGTATGAAATGAATGACTCGGACTAACATAAACCAATATAAACCACTAAGGCGGTAAACATTTCACGAAATGCATAGAATTCAGCACATATACCTATCAAACAATTTGACCTGAAAACAACTGACAACTTCATTTTGATGAAACTTTTATAGAACAAAACAGCATCACAATTTCGATTTATGAATACGCAATTTACAAGCACACAGAATTGCAGTCGGATAATGATCTCAACCACCCAGGAACTCCAGCTAGTGACCTTATCCTTATGGCAATGTAACTATTTTTAACCCCTAAATTTTAATCCATATACCTCAAACTCCAAAGTAGAAGTTCGAGAGTGGAGAATTCACAGACCAAATCTTGTAAACTTAAAAATAGAGAACTAGGAATGAACAGAATCCCCTAGAGTTCAAGAGTAGCATTCAACAACCCCTACTTTTTAGGGACTGAGTTGAAACTCTAAATTTTATGATGGGATCCATTCAGGGACAGTGGTGGGAGTTCCCTAAGGAGAATTTATCCAAATTAATTGTACAATAATAATAATAATAATAATAATGAAATAAAAAATCATCCAAATTGAGATCACATTAAATTTCCATACAACACAGCTCCAATCAACACAAACAGTTACCGGAGAGAAAACCACTCACTGGGAAGCTCGAGATCGATGAACGAGGAGACGTTCTCAGGGCACGCCTGGGGGCCGGAGTAGCGCGCAATGGCCTGAGACGTGAGACCGTTGAGGGTCCCACAGAGGGAGCAGGACCAGGCCCACTGCTCCTGCTCGCAGTAGGTGTTGTAGTAGGCCCAGCAATTCTCGCACCTCGGCAACAGGTGGCCGTCGGATCCGTACGCCGGCGGAGAGCCGTTCTCGTCGGCGGCGGCGAAGGGAGTCAGGGTAACGCCCCATGGGATGCCGGAGGAGTCTAGGGCGTCGGCGTCGATCGGGAACCGGCTCACCGCCGCCCTCACAGACACTGACGAGAGAGAGAGAGAGAGACAGAGAGATGTGAAACAGTTGGGTTTTAGAAACAAACTGGTTCTGTTTGGAGTCAAGACGGGAGCGTGACGTGTACAATTATACACATAAGATGACCGAATGGGATTTCGCCAGCTCAGATAAACCAAAACCCCCCGTGCAACCACATTTGCATCATATTATCTTAAAATATTTTCTAAAATATATATATATATATATACAAAATAAAAGTGGATTATATTTCTATTTTATAGAATTTTATTTTTTATATTCTACATCAGAACATTCTTTATTTTATAAAAATATTATTTTTAAAATTTTACACTATTATTTATTTCAAAATTTTATACATACCGATACAATACATAATTATTTGATAGTTGGCCCGATGAAAGTAAGCCACATATATATGGTGGTGAGTTCAATGAATGTGACATAATTATTATCTTATATTTGATAAATTTAATAGTTGTTATTCAAAATTGGATAATTAAACCCTCCATTACCTATTTTAAGTAACCACTAATTAATTTGATATGAAAAAAAATATTACCTAAATTTCAGTTTTCCTCCCCTAAAATAAAAAAAATAATCCCTTTTTGAAAATGATGCAAATGCTTTGAGATGGCCTGCACTTTGGTTGCAGCATTTACCTAAGTAATTGTGTTTAGGGTTTTAATCTAAATCTAAACTTATATATATATATATATATATATATGTATATATATATATATATATATTTTGTGTGTGTGTGAGATTCATACAAGCTATATATAAACTACTTGTGAAGCTTACTCTCTCTGTTATTATAAAATATGATGATATGGCTAATTGTGAATTAGTTTATACGTATATCATTATTTTATCAGTAATGATATAGAAATAATTATTTATATCAAAAATTTATATTTCGTATGGTACATAATTAGTCATATACCCGAATGATTTAGAATTTACAGAATTCTAGGCACAATATGAAGACAGTATTCTCAAAAAATTAGACAAGAAGGCTGGTAAAAAACCAGTGTAAAAATCTGCACCAAAAACAGTAACGAAAACAGTAACAACATCAGCAAAAAGTAAGCAGTGACGACAGCAACCACAAAACGTAAGCAGTGACGTCAGCAACCGGAACTGTTCACCAGCCACCGGTCACCAGTCATTTCACTGTAGCAGCTTTTTTCTTTTATAAAAACCGCACTCGACTTCAGAATTTGGCACGCATCCACTATCTCTCTATTCTCTCTCTCTCTCTTTCTCTCTCTCACCTCTCAGTTTGTAATATATACATATATATAAGTTTGTAATAAGCAACGGAGGTCCGGCTACTACTCTTTTTTAATAGTTCGGCTTTTGAAATGTGAGGATTCTGTTGTCTGATTTTGGAAGATAAATGAGGCAGGAATTCCCCCGAGATGTCTTTCTGTACTGTTAGTTTTATCTCATTTATATTCTGTTGAATTATTTCTACCAATTTGTCCAGATTCTGATTTAATCCTTTCTACCATTTATAGTAGAAAATTCTGTTCAAAGATGGTCTACTGGTAATTTTTGTGGCTACTGAAAAATCCCAACGCCATATCCAGGGAATACTGAAAGTTATAAAAAACCTTGTCACTAATCGTGACAATGGATACTGTTTGAATCGTGGAATGGTTTGGCAGATAGCTAACCAAAATTTGCATACTGATAAGATGGATTCTGGTAATATGTCAAGTCCTGGTCCAAACGAGTCCCACCATACATAAAACCAAGTGGGCAAGTCTTGTTGTTTTACTGTTAGCAATTCTGAACAAATTTTTATGAACCATAAATGGCTTTGAATTGGGTTTTAGTAATAAAAAGTATTATAGAAAGCTTTCTGATATTCCCAATAATTAAACTTTCTATCGCGTACTGATGATAATGTTTTATTCTGATTCAAGTTTAATCCCCATTGAAAGGGTCGAATAACATTACGGATGATTACTTTACTGTAACGGATAGGGCTTGTCTTTCTGTTCTCATCTACTAGATGATGTGTGAATTCAAATGATCCTGTTTCTTTTAGCATGAATTCATAAATATATCGAAAATTGTCTTGGTAAGGAATATGGGATTGGTTCTGTAGATATCTTTCCTGTATGTCCCAGGGACTCATACTGGTTTCATCCTGTTCGATATAAAATACGGTTTCATCGACTACTGTATTTTGTATATAAGAATCTAAGTCTTGTGTCATTAGGACATCTTTCAGACTTTGTCCTGTATTACTGTTTTGTGATACTGTTTTCCTAGGAGTTATCCATCCTTCTTCTGTTTGTAATACTGGAAATTGTTCTGAATACTGATAATGAAATAAATCTTGAATAGTGGAGCCTCGGCCTCTGCCGCGGCCTCGTACTGATTGAGTTCTGCTCATCTGCAAAAGATTGCATTTTATTATTACATACAGAAATGGAAATTACCAAAAGGTTCAGATTTTTAGAATTTAACAACCATTTTTTTATTTGTTTCCTCAAACAAATCATTTGGCTAATAAGCTGATCAATCTTCCTCTGTATCCTGGCTAAGTCCCTGCAGCCTTGAGAAAAGGCTTCCCAGTGACGAGTACGGATATGATGTACGTTTACAGTATTGCATTGTTTCAGCTGTTCCTGATTCCATGCTAAATCTGCTGCAAATCTATCATACTGATTTTGTAGTTTTCTCTTCTGTTTGTACAAATCCATTTATGCACTACCAAAATAAGTAATATAGTTTAGACGATATCGAATACTGTTAATGTGATCCTGTATCTCATTAATGTCATGTTGGATTTCTGCTAAAAAATCTATTAATTCATTAAAATTATCCCAAGATTCTCTCCATTGTTGTGTCTGGAGGATGGTTAAAAGGGAATGAATTGTGTTAGTACGGAATTGAAAACACATTTCTAAAGTCTGCTGTCTTGCAGTTAGTAAATGTTGTAACCATCGTTGTTCCTGGAGAAAAGACATTGTTATGACCCCTGTAAAAATTCTCGGGTTAAAAAATCAGGGAGAGAATTTTGATCACCTTTAATATATTGTATAGTAAAATAAAAAATGGATAATTGGCTTTGCCAATTAGCAAATATCTGTTTGTGAGAAAGGTTTTTAACATCTTTTTCGAAAATTTGTTTGGCTGCTGAACAATCAACTCTAATA
>MKEJ01003190.1:0-12740 GCA_001753735.1 Embelia ribes
TATCACCACTACCACCAATGTTCGAACCAACCCCATGATTACCACTATCATAAACACCCCGATTGACCGAACTTGTTCCAGGGTCTCGAACCGTCGAACCTAATGATTGCCCTGAAGGCTTCAAAGAACGAGCACCCTCAATATGTTTATTAGCGAGTATGCCCATTTCAACCTTCATAGTGGTGCTCACACAATGCTTGTATGACTTGTGTAAACTCAAAACCACCAAAATATGAATAGAAGGACGTAAACCTATCTCAAACTTCCTACATCAAAGCTTCTCAGTAGCAATGAGCTGCGGTGCATACCTCTAAAGGCTCATAAATGCCCTTTGATATTGCTGAACCATTATGCCTTTTAGGAGTACGTTCACAAACTTCTCCCATTTCCTTTTTCGTTCCATGTCCGGAAAGAATTCTTCCAAAAATATTTCCCGGAACGATGCCCAAGTCATGTCATCCGGTCCTTGAAGTTCCTCTTTTCCTTTCCATTAAAAATTCATCCAACCCCCATCAACCACTGCTCAGCCTTTATTAGCTCGGCATCTCCCTTGAAAATGGGTGGATCCATCATACGAAAATGCCTCTGAGTCGTTGTAACACACGTATCATCACTTCAACCAGCATCTCTTGCCATCCAATAAAAAGCTACTTCCATGGCCCTAAACATATTAGAGGACCCCGCAAATGAAAAATCTTCTGCAAGCTCAAATCCCAGCTACAGTCGAGTACGTAAAAGATTATAAAGATACGGTTTGGGAACCTTTTCACTACTTTACTTCTCATTTTCCTCCACTATGTCTTTCAAAAGGGAATGCCTTCTACTTTCCTCATCTCAACCTCGATCTACTCCCACATACAAGCACCGTATGCATAGGCAACACTTCCTTTTCAACACGTCCTCCCACTTGACCACCCCTTCCTCGAGCTCCTCATCCACCTCCCTGACATCCACGACCTCTACCGCGTGTCATTCTTACTTTATATCACCAATAAATAAAATAAATTCCGTCAAGTTAACTATAACATGCTAACACAATTTAAACTATCATGCGTTAACCAAACAAGTCCCTACTACCAAAACTAACATGCATATCATTCTCGTCCCAACCACATTTCCTACCCGCAAGCCACCTAGGTTTATGTAACCCATTTAGCCCTAATACCAACCTATAATGCCCCAAATTCTAGCCACTAACCCAGGTCACTAGCTATTAAAGAAAAAGAAAAAAAAAAGAATCCTAATAATAACCATAATAATCAAAAGAAATAAAAATATATTTATGCCATCCTTGCCAACATACATCCATAATCATAAACAAAGCTTGATTATATATACATCAATCCCATAATACAACAATCCACAGCTAACATATATAATAGCAACTACAAAAGAACAACGCGTATACTTACGCGATCAAGCTAAATGCTCGTAGCCAAAAACAAGAAATGTTATACATAAAAGAATTCTGATACACGTACAATATACCCTAGTAGTAGCCTCTACAAAATATAACCTAAAGATGTTATCGCGCCCCCGGTAGTCTAAGCCTGCCTGCTAAAATCCTCAGCCTCTATACATATATAATAATGTTGTACAGAAAGAAAATAATAATAATACAGTCAGATTTATAGTAAAACTCTAAATACTAGTTTAAATGCTCTATCATATGTATGTATATGCTATGCTATGCAATATGCCTCATGAATGTTCCACCATGACCAAACACCATTTTCATAAAACCATTTCCAAAACCAAACATATTTCTGAAATCCACACTCTTCCAATACTCATAATTTTTTCATTTCTCATATTCCACATTTTCCGCATTTTGGTGCCACAAAAAATGTCGAGAGACATCATGAAACATTTTGGTGCCCCCTGGGTGAACTGCCAATCGAGAATGATGAGACTCCTGAAGAATCTCTTTCCGAATAGATAAAAGGACAAATAGACGATCTTGGAAATGCAATCCGCCATCATTGGAAATGGTCCACCAATCTAGAGCATGTCACCAATCTAGAGCAAGTTCAGAAAGAATTCGAACACGATATGCATGCGACTCGTCATCAACACATTACACTTCTACAATACGAGTGATTATTGTTGATTGGACCTCAATCATAAACAATGTTGCTTGATCTTCCACCTTAACACAATCCAAACCAAACTCGTTAAGAACCCAAAGCATTTCCCACTAATTAATCACAAGACAAGCAAGAGTGCAACAAGTCTTATAGCTCAACGCGTCAGCTACCACATTTGCTTTCCTTAGATGATTCTCTATATCAAAGTTATATTGGTCTAAGTATTCTATCCACCTCCGTTGTCTCATATTCAAGTCCCTTTTAGTGAACATATACTAGAGAGACTTATGATCCAAAAAGATTTCTAACTTTTTACCTTGCAGATTGTGTCGCCGACATTTCAAACCAAACACTAAGGCTCCAAGTTCTAGGTCTTAGGTTGGATAATTCCATAATGAACCTTTAATTTCTTAGACGTATAAACAACCACCTTCCTAATTTGCATAAGGATACAACTGAAACACTCTTTTGAAGCATCACAACATAGCGTATATATCCTATGCCCTACTCCGGAATAATAAGAATTGAAGCCGAGGTTAGCAAATATTTCTATCGAATGAATGACCTGTCGCATTTTTAATCCCATTCAAATTTTGTCCCTTGCGAGTAAGTCGATCAACAGAGTTATCAAATGCGAAAAACCCTTAACGATCCTACGATAGTAGCCCGCAATGCCTAAGAAACTCCGAATTTCAAAAACAAATTTAGGTTATTCCCAACCAGCAACGGCCTCGATTTTAGTAGGATCTACTAACACCCCATGTTCCGAAATGACATGGCCAAGAAAATGAACTTTCGATAGCCAAAATTCACATTTAAAGAATTTGGTGTACAATCCATGTTCTGATAGAGTAGAAAGAACAATACTGAGGTATTCATGATGTGCCTCCTCTATAGGTAAATGGACAAGAAGAATATTGTCGATGAACACCATGACAAACCGATCAAGATAGGGTTGAAAAACTCAATTCAACAAATCCATAAATGCCGCAAGAGCATTAGTAAGTCCAAAAGGCATAACAAGAAAATCAAAATGTACATACCGAGTTCGAAAAGTAGTCTTCAGAATGTCCTCCTTCCGAACTTGTAGTTGATGTATCCCGTGCGTAAATCGATCTTCAAAAAGAACTTTGACCCCCTAAGTTAATCAAAAAGATCACCAATGTGTGGCAATGGATACTTACTCTTTATGGTAACCCGATTTAACTTCCAGTAGTTTATACATATCCGCATCGACCCATCTTTCTTCGGTATGAACAGTGCAAAAGCACCAATTGGTAAAGAATTTCACATAATAAATCCCTTCAGCTTCAAATCATCCAATTGTACCTTCGGTTCGTCTAATTCTACTAGAACCAAATGCTAAGGCCCAATTTATATAGGACGAGTACCAGGCATGAAATCAATAGTAAACTCTACCTCTCACAAAGGTGGAAGTCCACTAAGGTCTTCTGAAAATACATATTGGATGTCCCAAACAATAGGTGGAAACTCCACCCCCGAAGATATTTCCTCCGACAGATTAAGACTAGCTATCATATCAGACAGACTAGTCCAAAAAAGAGAAGGACTTTCCCCTTGATAAACAACTGAAATTCCATCCAAAGTTTTCATAAAAACGCTTCTTCTTTCACATTCATTTACGGCATGAAAATGAGCCAACCAATCCAAACCTATAATGAAATCAAAACCCTGCATGTCAAAGACAACGAAATCATATACGAATATATGATCCACTATAAGTAATTCATACTCCCGATAGACACTATCCATATAAATAATATCCTTACCCGGGGTATCAACGTAAATCAGCTCAATTAACCAAGAAATGGGTAATTCTAACATATGAACAAAACGTGATTCAATGAATGATAGTGATGCACCCATATCAAATAAAATATTTTTCCATATAGAAAAAAAGGGCAGCGTACCTCTAACAACCGAAGGCTCGACTACCTCCGATGCTTGAGGCAAAATATTGGCATGGGCCTAAGATGTCTAACCCTACTGGAATCCTCCCCAAGAACAACTCCCTTGAAATCCACTCTATGAAGACCCCACACCTTGAATACTACTCCTAGAAGACCCAACACCATGATAAAAGCATAAGATTGTACCATAGAGGGCTGTCGAGATGCTGCTATCAAAGGAGCAAACTGAATCGGTCCGCGAGAGCTGCTAGGGATCGCAAAGCTCTCTGGACACCCAGTCCGCAAATGGCCCTTATTGCGCAATTATGACAAAAAGCCTAGAGGCAATAAACAATCTCAAGATATGTGACCTGGTTGGCCACAAGAATAACACTCCGGACCCTGAACTATTGACCCAAAAAGTGCTGACCGATTTAAAGAAGATCAGCCCTGAGAAGATGAAGTAAAGGCCTCTTGAGACTTTTTCCTATTACTACTACCACCAATGTTCGAACCACACCCATGGTTACCATCACCATAGCCACCCCGATTGATTGAACTCGTTCTAGGGTCTCGAAGAACGAGTGCCCTCAATATGATGCTTCGTAAGTATGCCCTCTTCAACTTTCATAGCGGCACTCATACAACACTTGTATGACTAGTGTAAACCCGAAGCCAGCGATATATGAATAGAAGGACGTAAAACCTTCTCGAACCTCTGACATCGAAGCTTCTCAATAGTGACGAGCTCCGGTGTATATCTTGAAAGGCTCATAAATACCCTTATATACTATTGAACCGTTGTGCCTTTCTACACTACGTTTGCAAACTCCTCCCGTTTCCTTTCCTATTCCATGTCCGGAAAGAATTCTTCCAAAAATATTTCTTGGAATGACGCCCAAGTCATGTCCTTTAGTCTTTGAAGTTCTTTTTGTCCTTTCCACCATTCTCCAGTTTCGCCCCTTAAATAAAATGGTATTTTTTCTATCCTAAGATCATCATCTGTCATTTAGAGAAACTTAAAACTTCGTTGGACCCCCATCTACCACTGTTCAGCCTCTATTGGCTCGGTATCTACTTTGGAAATGGGCGGATCCATCATAAAGAAATGTATCTGAGCTGTTGAAGCCTGTGTATCATCACTTCCACCGGCATCTCTTTCCATCCAATTAAAAGCCGCTTCCATGGCCCTAAACATATTAGAGGACCCCGCAAATGGAAATTCTCTTGCATGTTCAACTCCCAGGTGCAGTCAAGTACGTGGAAGATTATGAAGTTGAAGTTCAGGAACTTATTCTTTACTTTCCTCCTCATTCTCCTCCACTATGTCTTGTAAAGGAAGAATGCATTATGCTTCCCTCAACTCAATCTCGACCTCCTCCCACATACAAGCACGGGTACGCATAGGCAGCCCTTCCTCTTCAACCCCTCCTCCTGTTCGACTACCCCTTCCTCGAGCTCCTCATCCATCTCCTTGGCGTATGCAACCTCTACCACGTGTCATTCTTACTTTATATCACCAATAAATAAAATAAAGTCTGTCAAGTTAACTATAACATGCTAGTACAATTCAAACTATCATGCGTTACCAAACAAGTCCCAACTACCAAAACTAATATGTATATCACTCTTGTCCCGGCCACATTTCCGACCTACAAGACATCTAGGTCTACGTAACCTAGTTAGCTCTGATAGCAACCTGTCGCACCCCGAATTATAGCCACGAACCTGGATCGCGAGCTATTAAAGAAAAAGAAAATAAATCGTAGTAATAACCATAATAATCAAAAGAATTAAAAATATGTCTATGTCATCCTTGCCAATATATATCCATAGTCATAAACAAAGCTTGATTACATATACATCAGTCCCATAATACAACGATCCACAACTGACGTATACAATAGCAGCTACAAAAGAACAACACATGTGCATACCTTATCAAGCTAAGTGTTCGTAGCCAAAATAAAGAAATGGTATACACAAAAAGTGGTTTGATACATGTACAACATATCCTAGCAGTGGCCTCTACAAAAATATAACAAAAGATTATATCATTTCTTCGATAGCCTAAGTCTGTCTGCTATGCTTCTCCACCCCTGTACATTTATAATCACATAGTAGAGAAAGAAATAAAAATAATACGGTAATATTTCTAGTAAAACTCTAAATACGAGTTTAAATGCTCCATGATATGCATGCATATGCAATGCTATACAATATGCCACATGAATGCTCTAACAATGTCCAAACGCCATTTTCATAAAATATTTTCCAAACGAAACCCATTTCCAAAATCTATGTTTTTCCACATACTCATATTTTCCACATTTCTCATTCTCACATTCCTCATTTCTCATTTCTCTTATTCCTAATTTCTGATATTAAAAGCTCATTCTGAGCTTTTATTCAAATTTCTCATTTTCCAAACTCATTTGCTCATTCTGAGTCCAAATACATTTCTCATGCAAAACTAACAAGACTAGACAAAAGTGAGACTAGGATCTTTAATTTGGCTCCCCGCTAGGACTGCCTACGTCCTATATACCATATGAAATAACACGAGTGGTGCACATATCTTGATTCATTAGCCCAACTCAGAGCTGTCAGGTTATTCTTAAAATCTCTTATTTTAGGTTGGTAAAATTTGACCTAGCCACGAAAAGAAATAGAAAAGACTCAATTCGACTCATGAATACTCATTCATTTTCCTTTCTTGAAAATCTCCACATTTCCATTCCGAAAATAATGCCTCATAAATCATAATCATGTATGTATAAATTGTTCGAATAATAATGAATGAAAGCGTGATAATGTAATACAATGTCATTTACGAATGAACATACTCTAATGTAGGCCATTTTCTTAAAAAACAATTCAACAAATACTCATATGAATTTCATAAATAGAATTCCTCCATTTAAAGCATAAATTCTCTATATCAACTCCATATTGAATATACATACTCATAACAACCTCATAATTATGAAATTTCATAATTTACAAAATCACATACATAAATAACATAAACCCTTATATTCATAGTAGTATTATGAATCTGTCGTACCTGAATAGCCAAAAAAATGCTCCTGAAGACTTTCCAAGCAAAAGCAACAATTCCGCCCCAAATTGGCCTCCCAATTTGATCTATCTACGATACTCGAATTCATTCGAACCTAGCCAAGAAAACAATCCTAACATAGTAAATATCACATATAACCAACTTATTTTCTCATATCATAAAGGCATATAAGGCACATAAATCGAGGTGTAATTGATGGGAAGAAACGAAAAAGAAACTTATGTCAAATCAGAGAGTGACCTTCAAAGATAAAAGATATCTACTTTTTATCGAAATTTGAGCCCTCTAGCTAGATGATTTAGCTCATGAAAGTAAAGAAAACTCCTCTCTTTCTTTCTTTCTCTCTCTCTATATTTTGTAGTGGTGATGAATGGAAATGATTTGGGAAAGTTAGAGTCAACAACTTAAAATTTGATATTAACCAATTAGATCGATTCAACTGCGCTTGGATTAATTTGTCTGTAAATTTGGATCGATCCAACACCTACTTGGATCGATTAGAACTACTGGAATATTGAGTGCTCACATCTCGGGTCGAAAACTTCCAAAAATATTTGTAATCCCTCATGGACCCTAATAGAAGTATTGAGCAACTTTTGGAATAGCATTTGAGTGCTTGAAACTTGTTGTATGTGATAAGATACAATTACCGACAAACCCTAACACAATGTCACTACGCATCGTTTCGTACCCAGAGACCACGTTTTGTATATGTCATTATCATAAATGATATGCCACCATGTCTACAAATATGCAATAGTAATTCCTAATGCATATGACAACCTCATATTAAAATGAAAAATCTATTCAGAATTTCTAGGACGTTACAACCCCACTATCTATTAGGGCTATAGCATCTTGTAAAACAAAAACATCATTGATTACTATGATGATTTTGATATACCATTTCTGGTTGCAACTGCATGTACACTCCTTCAACATTCGGCTCAAATTATGTAGTATGGTATTAGAGCTATTTTTATTAATAACATATTACATATATAAGCAATTTAGATTATACATATATAATCTAATTGTATATATTGTATGTTAGATTTAACTGCATCTTCTTTTGGATTTGCTATTAATGCAGAATTGGTTAAATATGAAGAAATTCAACAAAAAATTGATAAAAATTCAACAAAAACTTGATAAATGGACTATTCCTAAAGTAGAGGCTAAAGATATTTATAAAATTGAAACTTTTGATTTCAAATCTAGAATGATTATTAAAACTGTAGAATCTAATTTTAATTTGTAAGATCAGGATGAGACTCATAATTTATTTTATGCAGTAGAT
This sequence comes from Embelia ribes, assembly GCA_001753735.1. NCBI lineage: Eukaryota > Viridiplantae > Streptophyta > Magnoliopsida > Ericales > Primulaceae > Embelia > Embelia ribes. The sequence goes on from MKEJ01003190.1 coordinate 8,380, forward strand.
TTATTGCCATATTATAAGAAATATAAGTATCTTTATATACGGTTAGTTCAAATTGCCCTTAAACCTTTGATCCTTCTAGATACAGACACATGCCTAACACTCACACTTAGGGATGTTAGATGCCTTGATTGGCAACAATCTTTCATGGGAAATAGGAAATTAGTTTATCCTATGGACCGGTATATTTTAATGTCTATCTTTATAATCATTTTATTATCAAAATCCTATTAAATATCATTTATGGTTTTTTAAAATTAGCTCAGATATCTTTCAACCTCAATAGAATATTGCCAATTAGTTTTTTATATGGTGGAACACTTTTGGTTCAAACCCTGACATTTTACCAGAAAAATTAAAAGTAATATTTGATGAATGGATTTCAATCTTGTTATCCCTTCCCAATAAGAAAAACTATCCTATGACTAAATCTGCTACTAGATTTTTCATCAGTTATAGTATTCCCCAGATCTGGCGATGGAATCTTATTTTTGACCAGAAACATAATGGAAGGTCAATCCTTAAAAAAAGGTTTTATTATAAATGGTGGAAAGGTTTAGATGCCCATCAAAACAAAATAATTGAAACAATTCAACAACATATTAAAGCCTTATCTGACTTAAAACCAAAATCCTATTTAGCTTCTATTGGTAATCCATTTACAAAAATATTAAACTTATTAAAGGAGCAATTTATCTAGGCACACTTATAATATCCCAAAAATTCGACTAATTTTTTTTTATTTTAATAATAATATTAAGCGTTGCATAAAAGATTATTATTGCATGGTATGCGTTGAGTATATGGTTATGCATGGTACGTTGTGCGTAGTCATGTGATGATGTTGATGCTTACAATTATGCATTGTAGTTGCATTGTTATTTTTATACTGTGACTTTAGTTGCCACTTCGACAAAATTGAATAGGGTTCGACCTTCCCGGTTAAATCGCAGGGGTCAAGGGGAAACTGCACCTTGTGGGGTATAGGGCAGTACCCCATTAGAAAAAGAATATAAATATATGAGTAGTATTGCATGGGCATTTTACATATTACATATTTAAAATGTGTAAAAAGGAAAGTGGATGCTTAGTCAAAAGTGTCAGATTCGACGGGAGATAAGCATCGAACAAGGCATCAGACAAACCCTTCCAGAGCTTCACTTCTTGGACAAAATTTGAAAATTTTTCTAAGTGTTTTCCCTATGTCCGGAGGGTGTCCATTTGTGTGTCTGTGGGCGGATAGGCGTCGGACAGTCGACTTATATTCGAATGAATCATAGGAAGTCTCAGCATGTGAAAAAATACTTTTCAACTACTTGTCCTATCTTGTCACTCCCATTATTTTTCCCCAAAATTTCGAATAGGAGAGAGAAAGTATGGTGTGGTGACATTTTTCATCTAACTTTGAGCTCTTGAATCATCTAGCTACGGAAATCTTTTGCGAGATTAGAGCAGAGGTTCTTCACCCTTATGAATATTTTGCCGTAAGTTTTTCTTTCGTTCATTATATTTGATTTGTCTCGATTTCTGTACACTTCAAGTACGTGAAATTTTCTTTAATATTCTTGCTCCTCTTGAAAAGTAGAACATTTGTATATCTCAGTGTTTTACGATTTGATTTCTTTTGTTAGATTAAATCGAGGGGCGTAGCGGAGGCAGATTTGGAGCTTTTGTTTGATAAGTATGGAGATGACATCTAGTGGCTTAATAGGTACGACAGTCAACGAATTATAATATAAAATTGATGACTTTTGTATTGTAATGTGTATATGTGAATGTACAGTGAGTGCGTGTGCTGAATTTGACATAATGGAAATGTCTACTAGGACTAGTACCCTCATTATAGACTTGGCGTGATTATATACGTTATATAAACATAGGAAATGGAATAGTAATTGTGACATGTTTTGATACGTTATATAGGCGCGGCTAGACGTAGTATTAGCGTGAAGGTAGGCGTAATTAATTAGCATAAAGACTTACATGAATTATTCAAGTTGTATGTTTTCATGCCATTTGGAGGAGTTATTATTCATGTTTACATCCGAATTATAACATGTTTAATTGTGAAGACTAAATGGCATTAAATTGCATTTCATTGCATTATATGATGTAGCATGATCATTATATATCATGAAAGTGGAGTTTTTGGAAGAAAATGTGTGGAGTTGATTCGGGACATAAAAGTATCAATTTTATAAAAATGCAACGAAGCAATGAGGTTATACAGTCTCACCATGAAAGGTGGGAAATCAAATTTGGGATACCCTATTGATCGCATCACACTGCGAGTGACGGACCTTAGTGATTTATATTTATCCCAAAATATTGCAAGGTGATACTGGTCCCAAAATATTTTAGCGTAGATTCGGACCTACGTGGGCAAGCATGTGTTGGCGTGGGTTGCCTTCATGAGCATAATTATATTTATGTCATGATATTCATATATGTTGTCATATATATTCATCCATGAACGTATAGCTTAGTCTTTCTTTTATCGTAGAGTTACTTGGCTAACTGTACTATTTTCCTTTTTTTTTCTATATATATGTGATATTACGGGTGCGAAGGCGAGGTTAGACCATGCATAGATGCTTGGATTGAGTGTACATATTGTTGGCGTAACTATTTAGGGCATTCATTTATGTACTTTACTTTTGATGTATAGCGAACTCTGATAGCAAGATAGTAGTGGTATAGTAGAGGTAGCGTGGCAAAAGTATAGATATGTTATTGCTTTCACACGAGGCGGATAACATATATATACTTTCATTTATCTTTTATTTTTGGCAAGCATATAACTTGTAGCGTTATATTAGTAAACAAATAGGTTTACTATTTTATATATTTTTCTGGAATTCGCACTGGACATCTACTATTTTTTTAGAGTAGTTTTATATTACTGCTATTGTTGATGTGATGCGGTTGTAGTACGTAAGTAGGATTGTCCTGTAGTGGCAGCTAGATGCGATATGATTGGCATATGTGATTTTTATTTCTTTATTTGCGGTTCTTTTTATCTTTTAGATCTTACGATCCAGATCACGGATTGCGGAGCGTGACAATACCGATCTATATCTAATGAGATATCTCAATGAGATTAGAAGAAACTCCAGTTCTAGGAGAAGAGTCCCAAGATCCAAATGAATGAGAAACAAAAGAACCTACTATCGACGACTATTGGGACTCATTCACCAATGTGATTATTACTAAAATATGAGACAAAGGAAAAGATAAAGTATAATTAAATTTCATAATAGAAAAAGACAAAAATAGTAAAAAGCAGATTCTCCGACATTGATATGACTGAGGTTATCAAATCAAGAAAAAGAAGATTCCCTGTCAAATCAGCAAAAGCAATAATAATGGACAATGAGGCCATGCATGACATCAAACAACATTATTAGGACAGTTGTCCTGACAGGTGGACCTACTCATCAAATCAAACAGTAAGCGCACTTATTTGAGTGCTCTTTTACTATTCGGTCAATAGCAACCAGTACTGTTAGTCAACCGGTCTCTATTCACCTGCCCAAACTTTTGTATATATATGTGTATGTTATGAGCTCAGAACTTCTTAGAGCCTCTCTCTCTCTCTCTTTCTCTCTTATTGTATCCCTCCCCCCTGTATTTCTATGTGTAATATATAAACCTTCTCTCTTTCTTTCTCTTCGACTGCATGTACACTTCCTCAACCTTCGACTAAGAAAACTATAAATGTATTGCCCCCTCTTTGTAATATAAGAGTGTTTTATTAAATAAAAGTTTTATTTTCTATTTCATGAGGATCATATATGTCTAATCTACTTATTTTATATGAGTAACATTTTATTAATATTCCTAGTTGTGTGCAACTGAATCCTGTAGATGGATGGTTTGACATAAGAAATGTCACTTAAGTCATGTAAAAGTCTAAGATAGTTTAAATTTTTAGAGTAATTCCATTTCAAATTGCATTTTCTCTTATGACTCACTATACTGACTGATGGGGCTTATGTCAGACATGAAATTATGCAGTATGGTATCAGAGCCATGTTTAATAATAAGATATTACATATATAAGCAATTCAAATTATACATATATGAACCAATTCTATAAATTGTATTCAGATTTAACTACATCTTCATCAATATCTTCATCTGGATTAACTATTAATGAAGATTTGTTGAACACATGTTTAGTTAAATCTGACATACAATTTATATAATTGGTTCATATATGTCGTACTCCCAGAATGCCCATACACCCCAGCTCGCAAGATAAAGAAAGAAAATGAACAAAGAGAATAAATAGAAGCTACGTCATATATAGATTGAATAAGAAAATGAAAATAGCAACATTCTACCCATTCGAACTATAACAA